>JAQHUG010000469.1:948702-1009878 GCA_028555095.1 Dicrostonyx torquatus | reverse complement strand
CCAGGACACCAGCCATGTACTTTCTGCCTGTGCGTGTTGACAGTAAAATTTTGCATCTGACCCTGGCGGCTGCTGTTGCTTTAGTGAGACTCACACTGCAAGCAGCAAAGCTGGGGACAAAGGCATTTCTGAAAAGGTGCCCAGTTTGAAACACATTAGGGTCTCCTGGAAAAAAAAAAAAAACCAAGATGGATATGGTGTTGCTCATCTGTAACCCAGCACTTGGGAGACAGAGGCAGGCTGGTCTCTGTGAGTCCTTGTCCCTTTCATATGAAAGAAATAATTAAGTAAGATAGCTAAAAGGTTTAAAGTGTGTTAAATGCAGGGGGATTCAGCTCAACAACTCAGTCCTGGAATGTGCGGAGGGTGTGCGATGACGGCATCCCTGGATTGGGTATTCCCAAATGGGTAGAAACAACCGCCTGCCTTTGCCCCTTGGAGTTTTGAATCTAGCGCGATAGATTCATCTGTAGCCAATCCTAGACCAGCATCCTCTTTCGTCAGTAGTTGCTGAGGCTCCGAGCCACGAGTCTCTCTGGTCAGTTCTAGCCGTTGCTGTTGTACTCGTGCTCGGCTCTTGCGTTTCCATCCGTTAAGACTGAGAGGGCACAGAGAGGACCCGTCACCTCCTCGGGTATCCCCGCCAAACGGAAACCCTCGGCTACTCTTTCCACACCCGCAGACTCACTGCCTCCACGTAATGTGGGAGCTCTCTAAGCTGGCTCCGTCAGAAGTTGTTGTGCCAAGATTCTGTGGCTTTTAACACGACTAGCTACAGGCACAGGAAGTTTTTGTTGCTTGCCTTTCATTCATTCTTTTTTTTTTTATTTTTTTATTTTTTTTCTTTTGAGGAAAGCTGACCTGGGCGGAGAAGTGTCCTTGTGACGGAAAGGGTTTGAGTCCTGGCCCTTTAAACCCGAGGGGGAGGATCCGGAAGTGGATGGGCGGGGCAAGAGGACCTGCTATATAATAGGGCCCCAACCGCGCGGGGTCTCCAATCTGCCATTTTCTGTCTCCGACTTAGTCCTCGCCGCCCTGAATCCTCTGCTGTCTTTACAGGCAGTACTCTGCCCACTGGCCCGCCACCGCAGGGGAACGATGGCCACAGAGTCGACAGCCACTGCTGCCATCACTGGGGAGCTGGTTTCCGCTGACAAGTAAGCCGGACTGTGGCGAGCTGGAGGCACTGGCCAGTCGGCGGGGAGAGCCGGGGCTGGGCTTGGCGGGCGGGACAGCTGCCTTCCCCGCAACACCCGCGGGTCCGTGCGGGAGCCCCGCGTCCGAGGAGCTGTCGGGGACGGCGGGTGGCTGGCGCCCCCTGCCCAGCTTTCCGCGGCCGCCATCTTGCCGGGGGCAGCGGCTGCTGGCTCCATCGCCTGCCCCGTTTCTTCCTCCCCCGGCCCGGTGCTGCCGGTGGGGAGGCGGGGCCCTGCGCCGTCGCTAGACTCGAGCCGTCGCTTTCCGTGCACGCCTTGCCTGAACCTGGGTAGAGAGTCGGTAGAGGAACCTAGAAAATGACCAACAGATTTGGCGCCAAAAAAAAAAAAAAAAAAAATCCCACACACGAGGACTGAGGCTTGGACGGGAGCGCCCTAGTGGACGGGGCCCCGGGGAGGGCGGGGCTTTGCACGCGTGCGTTCCTTGCCCTGAGCTCCCGAGAAGGGGGCGGAGCCTCGTGGAGGCGGGAAAACTCCATTGTTTGGGGTTTGAGCGGCTCGTACCTCAGCTGGAGCGCAGTGAAGTCTATCCTGGAGTCCGGCCACAAGGCCGCAATCCGAGGGTCGCCACGGGGCTGACGCTCCGCCACCCCCCGCCTCGGCTTTCCGTGTGCGTGTCGGAGATTTGCTTGCTTCAGGGAACATTTTCATACTCTAAGGTAGAAGCTACGTGGAGCTTTCCGCCTTAGCAGTGTTACTTGGTTGATGAGTCTGCTAAGGGTAAGGACCCCAAAGAAGGAATAATTGCTTTGGGAGCTTCACAGTGCTAATAAACGTGAGCCCTTTTTTTTGGTTAGTGCACAGAAAAATCATTTGGAGGAAGCATGTTTTCCATGTACTAGGTCCTATTTGCCAATCTTCCCTTGTCTTTTTTTCGGTGCCTGCCACTATGTTTTCTTCCCTGTATATTTTAGGAGTCTTCTCGCAAAAATAAAGGTGGCTGTGAGAGTTTTGTGAGTGGTTTTGCTATAGGTTAGGTATTTTAGTTGACATTTTAATTAGTACAGTTGTACCAGAGATTAACGTAACTTTGCCCAACCTACCTATCGCCTTTTGGTTCTTTTCCTAGTGGGTTCTTGAAAAGCAGTGGTTTTCAGACCACTCAGTAATTTGGGAACTGCAGTTTTAATTTCTTGCTTCCTCATTGATTGCTTATGACCAGAGTAGATTGATTTGCTAATTCTGTAGAATTTTCTTTTTTTTTTTTTTTTTTGGTTTTTTGAGACGGGGTTTCTCTGTGGCTTTGGAGCCTGTGCTGGAACTAGCTCTTGTAGACCAGGCTGGTCTCGAACTCACAAAGATCCGCCTGCCTCTGCCTCCCGAGTGCTGGGATTAAAGGCGTGCGCCACCACCGCCCGGCCTTAGAATTTATTACAAAAGTAATCTTTTTATGGTGCTTCCTGAACAGCTTTACATTAATACAGTAGTATTACATTGGGGATCCTCATCCTTTCAGTACTTTATAAGTTTAGGGGATGTAGCTCGATTTGTTTGCCCAGCATGTATCAAGTCTTCAGTTGAATCTCATCACAGAATTTTTCATGTCATTTGTATCCAGTCAAACTTTGGCCACTGGTGAATTCCCAGCTTCCTGACAGGCAATACGTAGAAAATTACATACTCGCTTATAAAAAAAAGCCTCAAACTTTTATTTATATATTTGCTGTTTGTTTTTCCGAGACAGGTTTTTCCGTCAAACATTCCTGACTGCCCTGGAACTTGCTCTGTAGACCAGGATGGTCTTGAACTCACATTTCTGCGCACCTCTGTCTTCCAAGTGCACCGTGCCACAATTCCCCCTCCCCCGCTACACGTTGTGATTTTGTTTTTTGAGATAGGGTTTTACCACTCTCTCTGCCTTACAAGTGCTGGTATTAAAGGCATGCACCACCACTGCTGCCCTGCCACAAACTGAGGTTTTGAAAATATGTTGTACCATGAATTGCATACTACAGCATAGCAATATTATGTATTGGGTGTGCTGTAGTTTTTTTTTTTCCCCTTCTGAGACAGGGTTTATCTGTGATCAACTCTTGACTGTTCTAGAACTCCCTTTGTAGACCAGACTGGCCTCAGACTCGGAAATCTGCCTGTCTGGCTCCCGAATGCTAGGATTAAAGATGCGTTCCTTAATCGGCTGGCTAATGTTTTAAAATTTGTGTACATATAGCTTTTCTGCCACAGTATCTATGTGGGATTCAGGTCAGGTCTCTTCTAACTGTGAAGCTTGCATCTTGAATTCTGGTGTCACACTTGGCAGCATACAAGCCTTTATTTTTGAGAAGGGTTTTATATAGTGGGCACAGTGAGAGAGGAAGACCTGCAAAGCAGGGGGGAATTAGGAAACCAAAGTCCCGAATTTTTTTTTTTCTTTTTTTTTCTAATGTGTGAGTTTCTGTTACTGTATGCCGTTCAAGGCCAGAAGAGAGTGTTGAATCTCTCGGTATAGGTAGTTATAAACCACCATGTAGATGCTGGGAACTGAACCTGTATGTGCTCTCTTAAAAGCCTGGCAAATGCCTTTACCAACCAGCCATTTTGCTGCCCAGAGTTTTATGTCTTAAAAAAAAAATGAAATTTTTTTTTTTAATTTCTAGCTATTTATTGGTTTCTACTTGCTTAGTCTCTTAGTCTTTTTCCATATGATGGCAGTGTTTTCATTTAAGTAGTCTAAAATGGTTGAATTTAAGTTTTTTTTTTGAGGGATGACCAGAGAGATGACATAACAGGTAAAGTGTTTCCTGTGCAAGTTTGACCTCAGTTCCATCCCAGGAACTCAACTAAATGTAAGAGAACTAGCTTCACAAACTTGTTTTGTGTGTATTGTGACATGTACACTGTTCCCCTCTTTCCCTTTCCCATTATAAGCGTACAATAGTAAAACAGTTTATGAAACTTATACATATTTCTGTTAGCTGTTTCCTTACCGGTCTGGTTTTCAATTAAAATCACTTAGGAAGGGAGTCTCAGCGAGGAATTATCTAGATCAGATTGGTTTGTGTATGCCTAGTGCGTTGTCTTAAATGTTAAGGTGAGAAAAATCTTGCCTGGTTTTGGTGGCACTGTTCTATTGTTTTAGGACCTGGGTTTGTAAAGTAGAGAGGGCTAGCTCAGTAGCAAGCAAGCAGCAGGCAGCGTAGGTACATTTTTCCTTTGTGCTGTTACTGTGGGATGATGTGATAAACTATAAAAATAAACTTCCTGATACTGGTGTTGGTGGGATGTTTTGTTTTTTTGTTTGTGTGTGTGTATGTGTTTTCAAAACAGGATTTTTCTGTGTGTTCCTGTCTTAGAACTTGCTCTGTAGTTCAGGTTGGCCTCAAACTCAGGTCCATCTGCCTCTGCTTCCAGAGTGCTGGGATTAAAGGTGTCTATCACCGCTGCTGCCCAGCTATGTTTTTTTTTTTTGTTTGTTTTTTGTTTTTTCGAGACAGGGTTTCTCTGTGGCTTTGGAGCCTGCGCTGGAGCTAGGAGCTAGCTCTTGTAGACCAGGCTGGTCTTGAACTCACAAAGATCTGCCTGCCTCTGCTTCCCGAGTGCTGGGATTAAAGGCATGCGCCACCACCGCCCGGCTTTAGAAATATACTTTTTTTGGCTGTTAAAGTAAGTGAAGTTAACAGTTGAACAAAATTTACATATTTGTAATACACACGCTTGGGTGGGAGGCTGAGGTAGAAAGACAATAAATATTTTTTTGATTTTTTTTTTTTGTTTGTTTGTTTTGTTTTTCGAAACAGGGTTTCTCTGTAGCTTTGAAGCCTGTCCTGGATCTAGCTCTTGTAGACCAGAGATCCATCTGCTTCTGCCTTCCAAGTGCTGGGATTAAAGATGTGCCCTACCATTGCCCAGCGAATTCATAGTATTTATGAACTTTTAATACATACATGTACAAAGCTTTAGGGTGCCACCACCGCCCAGCTGAAAGACAACTAAATTTGACAAGAGTATGGATAGTATAGTATAGAGCTTAAGACCTCTTGGGGACACAATAAAACAATCTCAGAAACAAAGGAAAAGAAAAAGGTATATATGTACTATTTTCATTTCTGTTGCTATGATAAACAACCCTAATCGGGGCTGGAGAGATATGTCAGTGCTTAAGAGGAGTTCTCCAGAAAAACTAGGTTGGTTTCAATATCCATAAGGTGGCTCAAAAATCATACAAAACTCCAGTTCTAGAAGAGGATCTGAAGATCTCTTCTGGTATCCTCAGGCACATAGTGCACATACATACCTACAAGCAAAACACTTATACATTGGATCAGCATAATCAAGTAATCCTTAGTGCTGGAGGATGTTAGTAGGTCAGTGGTAGAGCACTTCAAGCCTAGCATGTGTAAGACTTTGCCTAGTATAACTAGCTGTTGCAGAGTTTGTACATAAGGATCAAAAAGGTCATTCCAGGATCTGGTAGATACCCCCCTTTTTTTTTCCTGTACCTGAAGTGTACAGGAAATATTTATTTATTACGTATACAATATTCTGTCTGCATGTATACCTGCAGGCCAGAAGAGGGCACCAGACCCCGTTACAGATGGTTGTGACCACCATGTTGTTGCTGGGAATTGAACTCTGGATCTTTGGAAGAGCAGGCAATGTTCTTAACCTCTGAGCCATCTCTCCAACCCCTGTTTTTATTTTCTGATTCTTGCTGTGAAGTTGATGTTTACTTAAGTGATTTAGGATTAAATTTTATTTTTGAGACAGTTTTACTATATAGTTCTGGCTGGCCTGAACCCCAAAGAGATTTTGTCTAACTGTGTCTCCTACTTTGCCTTCTGAGTGCTGGGATAAAGGCATGCATCACCACTGCTGGGCTTGTTTTAGTTTTTAAGGTATATTATTGTTTGTGTAACATTAAGAGGAACACATGTGAATGGAGGTGGAGGTCAACTTGAGTGAACCATTCTACTGTGTAGATTCCAGTGATCAAACTATGTTGTCAGGCTTGGGAGCAAGTGTGGCTTTAGCCACTAAGCATCTTATTGACCCAAGAATTGAATTTAATAATGCATGTGAGTCTGTAATACTTGCTTTTTATTGGTTGTTTAAAACATAAAAACTTTTATATTTTTTCTATTCTTCTGACTTTACATTCAAGTTTAAAGTATCTTCTATTTTTTTTTTCTTTTTATTCTTCATTGCAGAATTGAAGATGCCGCTGCTCCTTCTACCTCTGCAGATAAAATGGAGAGGTGAGATTATATGGTACAATTATGATCATAATTATGGTCATGATAGAACTGAAGTAATATAACTGAGGGTAGTTTGCTGACTACCTTAACTCATAGTAGTCAAATACTATATTACTGGAACTGTACCTTTGGCCCTTCAAGTTTTCTTCTTGTCTGCCTCTAAGGATCCTTCTTTTTTTTTTTTTTTTTTTTTGTTTTTTGAGACAGGGTTTCTCTGTGGCTTTGAAGCCTGTCATGGAACTAGCTCTTGTAGACCAGGCTGGTCTCGAACTCACAGAGATCCGCCTGCCTCTGCCTCCCGAGTGCTGGGATTAAAGGCGTGTGCCACCACCGCCCGGCTCTAAGGATCCTTCTTAGGGATTCATTTAGATTTTTTTTTTCTTTTTTTTCTTCTTCCCTTCCTTCCTATCTTCCTATCTTCCTAGTGTTTTTTTTTTTTTTTTGAAACAGGATTTCTTTGTGTAACAACTCTAACAATCCTGGAACCCTAGACCAGGCTGGCCTCCATCTCCCAGACATCCACCTGCCTCTGCTGGGATTAAAGGCATGCACCACCACTGCCAGCTTCATTTAGATCATTTTTATAAAATCTGCTTTCATCATTCAAACCATTGGTGTTAATGTAAATGGTGGTAGGTAAACTTGTATCCTTCTGACATAAAGACTTGTGCCACCATGACCACTATGTGAATTGCTAACAGATTATTGAAAAATACCTGGATATTTGGAAGACAGTTTGTTAAAAATGAGAACATTCCTTATGGAAATCAGCTGACAGTATCTGTTGCCAGTGATAGATTTTGAGGTAAATGAAAATTAAGATTTTGAGGATTGGTTATAGTGATTATTATAAACATTGACCAAAAGATACCTGGGGAAGAAAGGATTTGGCTCAATACTTCAAGGTCCATCAATAAGGAGGATCTTTGTTTTTCTTTTTATTCTTCATTTTTTTTTAAACATTATATATGTGTACATATGAATTTGTAAATGCCATAGCATGGATGGTGGAGTGTGGTGGAGGTCCCATAACAGCTTCTATGAATTTCTCATTTTCTGTATATGAATGCTGGGATTATCTATCATCATGTTCGATTAATTTTCTAGGTCTTCCATAGCAGTCCAAAATTAAAAATTTATATTGTTATGGTTTAAATGTAAAATTGTATTCAGTGAGTATTGGTTTAAACAATATTTGTTACTAAATAAAATATTTTTCTTGCAGTTTGGATGTGGATATTGAAGCTAAGAAACTATTGGGATTAGGACAGAAACATCTCGTAATGGGGGACATTCCATCAGCTGTTAATGCATTCCAGGAAGCAGCTAGTCTTTTGTAAGTATATGTTCTATTATTAAAACAGTATTATATTGCCAACCAACCTTTAAAAGTTTTTCTAGGGGCTGGAGAGATGGCTCAGAGGTTAAGAGACCTGACTGCTGTTATGGAGGTTCTGAGTTCAATTCCCAGCAACCACATGATTGCTCACACCTATCTATAATGATCTGGTGCCCAGAGCATTAAATACATAATAAATAAATTTTAAAAAAGTAAAATAAAAGTTTTTCTATAGGGAGAAAAAATGAAGACTAAGGATATAGTTAAATAGTAGAGTACTTGTCTAATATATGTGTCTAATCCTCTGAACCACAACAACTCTGGCTCTTTACTTCCCATGGAGGAGTTTTTCTTGTAATTCTAAGTATAAATATCACTTTGTAATTTCGGTAAGTTTTCTGAGTAAGGTGGGTTTTTTGTTCTAGTCGATACTGATTAAGAGGACAATTTAAAGCCGTACAATAGTGGTGCACGCCTTTAATCCCAGCACTCAGGAGGCAGAGGCAGGTGGATCTCTGAATTTGAGACCAGCCTGGTCTACAGAGGGAGTTCCAGGACAGCCTGGGTTACACATAGAAACCCTGTCTTGAAAACCAATAAAAGAAAAAAAAAAGACATAATTTATTTTTACTCTTTATTATTTAAAATATGATTGGGTTCAATTAAAATATGATTGGGTCTACAGAACTTATTCTGTAGACCAGGCTGGCTTTAACCTCACCAAGATCCTCCTGCCTCTGCCTCTCAAGTGCTGGAATTAAAGGTGTGTGCCACCACTACCTGGCTAAGAGATCTTGTTTGATTACTATTTTCCTAAAGAAACTATTATGTTTGTAGGCGAAACACCAGTGAACATAAAATTAAAGTAAATTATAGGAAAAAAGAAACAAACCCAAAAACAATGGTCTTCATTTCAGTATAACTTTTCATGATTCTTTTTTTATCATGTAAGTTCCAATCGAAGGCCTTGTAACTGTTCTGGTCCACAGTGATATTTGTAGTATGGCAGGAGGAATACCTATTATAAAATACCTGGCTGGTGGTACTTAAAATATACATTATATATGTGAACAACATGTAACATTAACATCATGTGTTAACTAGCAATGAACAATGTTCAGACTAGGTATTTCCTTTCTTTATAGAGGTAAGAAGTATGGAGAAACAGCTAATGAATGTGGAGAAGCCTTCTTTTTTTATGGGAAGTCACTTTTGGAGTTGGCCAGGTATGTCTTGGAAAGCCTCATTTTGTAAATAGAGTATTTTATATCACTTTGGTCTGTTTAAAAATTGAAGCATACTTGTTGGTTAAAATTGTTTATGCAATGAATGAAATTTTGAGGTTTTGAATTAGTAGAAGCTATGATATTTTCAGTAATAGTGGTTGATCAGAGTTTAATACAGGGTCGTGAACATTTAGAAGTACTCTGAGCTGACTCAAAATAAGGACTGTATGGAGGACAATAAGGAGTACTTGAAAGTGTCTAGTAAGGAGAAATTTCTGCTTGTTATGATTCCATATTTGTGAATTTCCCAACACCTGGGGAGGCTAAAACAGAAGGATCAAGTTTAAGAGCAGCCAAAGCCTAAGAGTGTTCCTGTTTCAAGCCCATGTTCTTCTCTACAGTTAAGGGACTTACAATTATGTTCTTGGAAACCACTGAAGAAATTTATTAACATGACTGAAATATTTGAGGGCATATAAAATAATGAATGATCAGTCTTTACACGTAGTTCTCTTATTTTCTTAATTTTGTGATTATTCAAAACACTTAATGACTTGGTGTGAAAATGTTGACAGAACACTGACTGGCCCTTTAGAGAAATGGATTGGATGTTATGTTTGGGAAATAGTATTGTCCCTGCTGTAAAAAGAAATGAGTATTTTAATTCTTCATAATAATGGATTTCATTAGGACTTTTTCTTACATAATCATCATATAGTTAAATTATTTTTCCCCCGTTTACCCTCTCATGCCCTTCCCACTTGTGTTAATACTTCTTCCCAGCTGTGCCCCTTCTTCCTGTACTTTGATGTGTGTAACCAGTGAGTTTCGTTAAGTTTGTTCATAAGCAAGAGGGTAGTTTATTAGTGGTTGCACACTAAAGGAAATGTCTTTGACTTCCTGTCAGTTGTTGTCAGTATATATAAACATTTTTTTTTTTTATATATAAAAATTTTCAAGTAAGGCTGAAGCTTCATGAGCCCCTCCCATTTTCCCTGACCAGGCCCAGTCCTGTGGCGATCTTGCATAGGCGATCACAGTTGCTGGAGAGCAGAAGAGTGTTCTTGTCTTACCATATCTGGAAATTAGTGTCCCCACTCTTCATTTCCAATCACACATTCCTTGTGCCTTTTGTTGGTGTTGCCTGAGCCTTGGGAGTATAGTACAGATGTCCCACATATGGCTGGACATTCATTGTTCTTAAAGTTTTGATCATTGGTTGTCTTCCTTGAACCTGTACGTTTTATTTGCTATGGGGGTGTCTTAGTTGACCAAGGCAACTTATAGAAGAGTTTATTGGAAGCTTGCTTATAGTTTCAGAGGGTAAGTCCATGACTGTCATGGAAGGGAGCATCACAGCAGACCAGCAGGCATGGCACTAGAGAATTATCTGAGAGCTTAGAACTGAGGCAGCAACCTTGAGGTGGAGAGAGTAAATTGAGAATGTTACCCCTAGTAACAGTCCTCTTCCAACAAGCCATACCTCTACTAACTGGGGATCAAGCTGTGAGCCTAACATGAGCCTATGAGGGGTGGGTTTTATTCAAACCACTACAAGGTGTTCACTGTGTAGATCAGGCTGGTCTTAGATTCAGAGAATTGCCTGATACTGACTTCTGAGTGTTGGGATTAAAGGCATGTGATTTTTTTTCTTATTTTAATTTGATGTAAGTGTGGGTATGTGTGCAAATTTTCTTCCAGGCTAGAGTCTTCAGATCCTCTTGGGCTGGAGTTAGATCTGTGAGCCATCTGATGTGAGTGCTAGCAACTGAACTCTGAAGAGAAGCAAATGCTGTTGACTACAGAACTATTTTTTTTTTTTTTTTTTTTTTTTGGCTTTTCGAGACAGGGTTTCTCTGTGGCTTTGAAGCCTGTGCTGGAACTAGCTCTTGTAGACCAGGCTGGTCTCGAACTCACAAAGATCCGCCTGGGGGCTGGAGAGATGGCTCAGTGGTTAAGAGCATTGCCTGCTCTTCCAAAGATCCTGAGTTCAATTCCCGGCAACCACATGGTGGCTCACAACCATCTGTAATGAGGTCTGGTGCCCTCTTCTGACCTGCAGACATATATACAGACAGAATATTGTATACATAATAAATAAATAAATATTTAAAAAAAAAAAAAAGATCCGCCTGCATCTGCCTCCCGAGTGCTGGGATTAAAGGGTGCACCACCACCGCCTGGCCTACAGAACTATTTTTCAGCACTGCTTTTCCATCTACCCTGGCTCCTCATCCCATTATTTTTAAAGACTAGTCTCACTTTGTGGACCTGACTAGCCTGGAACTTGTAGAACTACTCCTATTTTGAATATGTAGTTTTGTTTTCTCTTTACTTGATTCTTTTTGTTGCCTTTTTTCCCCCTAGTTATGCTTTTGTGCTTTTTCTTCTTGTAGAATGGAGAATGGAGTGTTGGGAAATGCCTTGGAAGGAGTGCATGTAGAAGAGGAAGAAGAAAAAACAGAAGATGAATCTTTGGTTGAAAATAATGATGATGTAGATGGTATGTAGAGTCGCATGCTGCATTCAAGAGATGCGACGACCTATGGTTCCTTTAAATAAGTTATAGAAATAGGGTACTTATGTTGGTAGTCTCTCAAAAGGTAATTGGGTTGATACAATAGGTGTAGGCTATTCTTGGGGTGATGCAATAGGTGTAGGCTACTATTAAAGTGGCAGCCTCTCTAAGAGAGTAACTAAATTTGTTTAATAACCATCATTTAAGTTAGTATATTTAAATATTAAGAACATTACTTTTGTGATGCATATTTTAAAGCCACATTGCATAGCCCAGTTATTTTAATATAGAAGTCCTTGGAGCACTTTTATGTTTTATGCATCTTAGGAAAGGTTTACATGTCTTCCCTGACTGGTAATCAGATTACTTGAAGTGAATACATGCAGTTTCTAGTCTAAAGAGGTTTGATTTCTTTTGCAGTATGCTGCTTTGCTAGCTTGGATTCTCCCTTTGCTTTTCTCACGGGGTCACCTGCTAAATCTTAGCCAGGCAATTTGAGGGCTTAAAGGGAATGTGTTTCTAGTTTCCATTTATGCTTTTATCATTAAACTCGGAGACATGTTTATGCTTCATGTTCTTTAACCATGTAGAGGAAGCAAGGGAAGAGTTGAGAGAACAGGTTTATGACGCCATGGGAGAAAAAGAAGCCAAAAAAGCAGAAGGCAAGTCTCTGTCAAAGCCTGAAACTGATACAGAACAGGAAAGTGAAGTGGAGAAGGGTGGAAGAGAAGATATGGATATAAGTGAGCCTGCAGAGAAGCTACAGGAAAAAATTGAATCGACTTCAAAGCAGTTAACTGAATCCTCTGGAGAGGCAAAAGAAGCAATACCAGGACTGAATGAAGCTGAGGTCACTTCTGGGAAGACAGAACAGGCATCATTGTGTGCTGAGGAAGGAAAATCAATTTCTGGAGCTTATGTTCAAAATAAAGAATGCAGAGAAACAGTGCCTCAGGAGAAGGAGGGAGAGGAAATAATGAGCATAGAAAAAGAGCCAAAAGAAACTTCCGAAGATAAGCCTATTGGGGCTCCAGAAAAGCAGGGCACTGACATGAAGGTAGAAGCTGAAACAGTAGATCCCACAATCAAGTCAGTGGATGTGGGTGGGGAGGAACCAAAGGATCAGGTAGCTGCCTCTGAGAGTGAACTAGGAAAGGCTGTTCTTGAGCAACTGTCAGGGCAAGATGAAGTGTCACCAGCGGTGGCTGCAGAGGCTGGATCAGATGTCTCTGAGAAGCCAGGGCAGGAGATTACAGTTCTTCTCAACAATGGTTCAGTTGATGGACCATCAGCTGCAGGAGATCAGACTTCTAGTGAACCACAGACTTCTGCAGAAAGACTGACAGAGACTAAAGATGGTTCAAGTGTAGAGGAGGTCAAGGCACAGCTGGTTCCTAAACAGGAGGAAGCTATGCTACCTGTAGAAGAGTCTGAGGCAGCTGGAGATGGGGTTGAGACCAAGGTAGCCCAAAGGGCCACGGAGAAAGCACCTGAAGACAAATTTAAGATAGCTGCTAATGAAGAGACACAAGAGAGAGACGAACAGATGAAAGAGGGTGAAGGTAACCGGGATACATTAGAGCTGCAGTGGGTGGAGTCCATTCTAGATTTGACTTACTAATCATTGGTAAAAGTCAGCCTTCCATTCAGGATTTTCAGTCTGCCTTTGGATTAGGAAAGAATTACTTTGGGAAAGGTCTAAATGAAAATGGGGTTAATATAAGAACATGAAGATAGGTTTAGCAAGTTAAGAACACCAAGTCTACACTAAGTAGATCTTCTGATTTCTGAAATTTGGCTAGCTATCAGTAATTTGTGCCATACTAGCCAATGAGGTGATATGAAGGGTGGATTAGAAATGGATTGTGGGATAGATAGGGAAATAATAGGTTAGGCTGGCAGAGAATGCTGAATGGATGTTAACTTGCATGCCTTTGGGTTTTTTAACTTATGTTCACGTGGTTTCTCTTGTGCTATAGGAAGTAGGAACAGAGCAGTAGAATCCACTGAATTGGTACACTTAAGCAGGCATGCCATTTAAATAAATGAAGGCAGTTAGCATTCTTGTGCCCTTTCCACATTTTGATTATAGAAATGTTTAGAGGTTATTCACAATAATGTCAGTAGTGTATCCCACCCCCTTTTCAGGGAAAAGAGATAGCAAAGTACTTAGCTATTTATCTCTTGTTGCTTTTCTTCCTCATTACATGCTTGCTTTGGCTGCTAACCAACTATAGTGTTAGTGGCTTAATCCTGTTTCAATTTTATCAGAATTTTTAAGCCTCTAATTACTAATTGGCACGTCTGACTTGAGTTGTGCTCAGTTGGGGATTCTACTGTATATGTAAATTTCATCTAACATGGGCATTAATGACTACAGGTCTTATTTCAGTTAATATTTTGTGTGTAATTGCTAGACTGTTTCAGGAGTTATCTATTTACAGGTGTATTTCAGTTCATATTTTTTGTGTAATTGCTAGACTATTTCGAGAGTTGTCTTAAGTTGTAGATTTTCAGTGATCCATCTTTAATACTTGACCTTTCCGGTAAGCACCTGCCTATATGTAGGTCCTCTCCTGCACTCCAGCCAGCATCGACACAGCCAGAGGTGAACTTGTCAAATGGTAGTACTGGTGGGCTTCTTAAGTTTCAGGACTTCTTTAATAGAAAACACAGAATTGAATTCCTCAGGTTTTTGGAAACGCTGATGTCTCGATTCTTCTTCTTCTCTTCCTAGTGTTGAGGATTGAACACAGGGCATCATGTATATTAGACAAGTACTCTACTATTGAACTAAATCCTCAGCCTATAAGTGTTATTTGACTGATAAAATTTTGTGTATTTTCCAAATAAGGCATGGGGGGTGGGCAGGAAGTCTTCATCACACCTAATAGAGTCAGGTAAGCCTGGCTTTAAGGCTTAAATGCTAGTCTGTCGTTTCCCCCTCCTCCCCAAAAGGGTTTCTTTTTGTAACAGCCCTAGCTGTCCTGGAACAAGCTCTGTAGACAAGGCTGACTTGAACACATAGAGATCTGCCTGCCTCTGTCTTCTAAGTTTTGGGATTAAAGTCCACATCTTACATGTGAGAACCTGAGTTTGAATCCCCAGAACTCGCGTAAAAGTGGGAATGTACTCAAATCTATAATACCAGTGCTCTTAAGGGAGATAAAGAACCATAGACAGAACTCCCAGAAGCTTGTGAAACAACTAATTTGGTACATAGGACGCTCTGTCTCATCTCTGACCCAACCCAAGGCTATCCTTTGACCTATATAGATGCCACAACATAAGTGTACCCACATTCCCATATATACATCTCTTCACACAGTTAAACCACTGGTGACACTGGTGCCGGGAATGACACTGAGTGGTAGAATACTTGTTTGGGATGAATAAAGGTCTGTGTTTGATCCTAGCATCACAAGAAAATAGGAATCCAATTCATGGTACTTGACTTTTTGTGACTTGGGATATGGATATCGCTCAAATCAATGTGTTCTTTTTTTTCTACCATTCCGTTCTCTATCTTGGTGTGTTCTAATTGTCATGTTAGATGTGCTAATTTGATCTAGTGGGTATTTGATATAGGAATTCCACATTATCATTTATTTGTTTTTGAGGGAGGAGCTCATGAGATTATATGAGGATTACCTCATGGGATTACATGAGGCACCATGCCTAGATTTGGTTAAATATTTTTTGTTGTTGTTGTTGGTTTTTTTCTTTTGAAACAGGGTTTCTGTCCTGGAACTCACTTTAGACCAGGCTGTCCTCAAACTCAAATCTGCTTGCCTCTGCCCTTTTAGTGTTGGGATTAAAAGGTGTGTGCTGCCATCACCCAGTTCTTCATTAAATCTTTAGGTAGTAAAAATAAATAAATATATAAGATTTTAAGCAGTATTGTGAGAGTACATGTATCTACTTCTGTACTCTTTGATTATTGTAGGAGTATGAGTGGAGTCATTAAAATGAATCTAGTCTAAACTCCGGGGCACTACATTACATGAAAAAGGCAACACTGGAGCTGGATAGGTGGTTTAGTTGTTAAGAACACATACTGCTCCTGAAAAGGACCAGTTTGTTTCTCAGCCCCATAGTAGACAGCTCACAACTGTCTGTAACTCCACCTCCAGGGGATCTTTCTGGGCCTCCACAGGTGTGTGTGTGTGTGTGTGTGTGTGTGTGTGTGTGTGTGTGTGTATACATATACATGATTAAAAATCTTTAAAAAATGCTTTGGTAGCTCTATTTCAGAAGCACTAAATTGCATAGTCAGAAACAAATAAGAGAGCTTTTTTGTATTCTGGGAACTTAGTAACTAGCTAGTAGTGGAGCTCCAATCTCAGAGACCTTGTTTCAGAAAATAAGGTGGAAAGTGGTAGAGAAAGACACCTGACATATGTTACACATAGTTGTGAGCCTTTTGGTTAGTTATGGTTTAACTGTAGTTGTTAACTAGGTGGTTATTTGCAAATGTTCAGGTACAGTTGGTGTGTGCTACCAATTGGAAATATACAAGAATGTTCTATGCCTGTTGTCATTATGAATCAGTGTGGATTTGCAGATAAATTGCTGAGACAGGCACTATGGCCAGGTGTTTAGTCAGCACTTGGGAAGGAGTGGCAGGCAGGTCTCTGGCCTTGAAGCTAAGTTAGACCTTGTCTCAAATAACAACAAAAGAGATGCTCAGACTTACTTCCCATTTTGGCATTCCTATAATGGGTTGTAGAGTGGTGGTTTTTATAATATTTTAGTTGGAGTTAAAAATGTTGAGCATGCATGGTGTTGGTTCATGCCTTTAATTCCAGCACTCTGGGGTTTGAGGCAGGAGGATCTGGATCTCTGAGTTTTAGATCAGCCTGGTCTACAGAGTGAGTTTCAGAACAGGCTCCAAAGCTACGGAGAAACTTGTCTTGAAAAAAACAAAAAACAAAAAAGTTGAGCATGCTGCCAGCTATATATTCCCAGTTACTAGGGAGATGCAGAAGGATTGCAGTCTTCGGTCTGTGGGGCTAGTTTGGGCTATATAGTAAGATTTTGTTTCTTTAAGAAGTGTAGAGGGCTGGAGAGATGGCTCAGCAAAGAGTGGCCATTAGCTATTATTCCAGAGGTCCTAAATTCAATCCCAGCAACCACATGGTTGCTTACAACCATTTGTATTGAGATCTGTTTTCCTCTTCTGGCCTGAAGGCAGAACACTACTGTTGTAAACAGTGGTGGGAGCAGTGGGCTGTGTCCTGCCCGGCTCCTGGCCACATGGCTGCATGTGCACATGGCTATACCCGGAATACACAAATCACACACAAACTGGATTCATTTAAATTCTGCCTGACCCATTATCAATAGCCTTTTCTTGGCTAGCTCTAACATCTAAGCTAACCCATTATAAAAGTCTGTGTGTCACCATGAGGTGGTGACTTGCCGGAAAAGTCTAACCTGCATCCATCTGCGGCGGGAGCCTCATGGCGACTGCCCACTTCCTTCTCTCTTCCCAGAACTTCCATTCTCTCTACTCCGCCCACCTAAGGGCTGACCTATCTTACAAGCCAGGCAGCTTCTTTATTCAACCAATGAGAATAATACAAAATACAGGAGAACACTCCCACATCACACTACATACATAATATAATATATATAAATAAATGAATGAATGAGTGAATAAATTTTAGAAAACAACAGCAACAAAAACAGAAGCCCGGGTGATAGAGGCACAAGCCTTTAATCCTAGCATTTTGGAAATAGAAGTAGGCATATTTCTGTGAGTTCAAGGCCAGCCTGGTCTACAAGAGCTATTTCCAGGGTAGCTAGGGCTGTTATACAGAGAAACCATGTCTCAAAAATCAAAACAAACAAACATCCAGAAAAAATAAAAGAACAAAAAACTCCAACTAGCTGTTTCAACTGAAACAGCTAGTATTTTGGGTTTTAAGTTGATTTATCAATAATAATCTTATAAAAGCTTGTTCCTGACTTGTGACTATGTATCAAAATAGGTATAGGTATGGCTAGAATAGAAATTTGTTCTTTGGATCAGGATTTCTCTGCCCTGGTTGTCCTGGAACTCGCTCTGTAGACCAGGCTGACCTCAAATTCAGAGATTCACCTGCCTCCGAGTGCTGGGATTAAAGACATGCGCCACCAACACCTGGCTCATGTTGAAATCTTGAAAAACTGGCTTGTTCATTCCTAGTTTTTTTTTTGATGTTGCTAGAGTCTATCTGACATGCTCTTGGGAGACTTGATCAAGACATATGTCTCTTCCCCATAGCTTCTTGTAGGAAAGCTAGTCCCTTGGCTATTGTGAATGGACTGGGATTATTTAGGTTTTGGTACTTTCAGTGTACTATTTATTTAGTGAATGACTAAAACTTGTCTGCTGAGTAGATGCAAGATTCTTGGAAGGCTTTACTTTCATAAGACAATCCTTAGTCCTTAAACTGTTGACATTTTGATGGATAGACTAGATTTGAATTAGATGTTAACCTCTGACTTTAACTTCAGATCAGATGCTAACTGATGTGTGTTAGCCTCTTTCCTGTTCTGTCTTAGAATGTAGGTTGACAGATAATTTATCAGAATCTGACCAAACAGAAAATACCTTTAGTTACATCTCAATACTGAGGAATTTTTGCTTGTAGAAACTGAAGGCTCAGAGGAAGAAGACAAAGAAAATGACAAGGCTGAAGAAAACACAAATGAATCAGTTCTTGAAAACAAGGTAAGTTGTTCTTCCTTAAGTACCTTTGTTACTGTAGGCCTATGTCTTACTAGTATAGAAAGGTTACTGTAGATAGCTGGTTCTCTTGGTTAAGGCTTAGAGATCCTTTATTCCTCATAAAATGAAATACAGCATCACGATTATGTTCCATTTACACAGAGACCTTATATAATAGGGGCCCATTTGGTAGGTTTTATGGAGAAGGCCTGTATTTTGAGTTGCAACCAACTTTCCTTTTTTTTTCAAATTATAGTAAATTATATATTTAGATGTATTTTCAAAAGATGTCTTGTACTTCAGTCTCTTCAAGAAAACGAAGAGGAGGAGATTGGGAACCTAGAGCTTGCCTGGGATATGCTGGATTTAGCAAAGATCATTTTTAAAAGGTAAATCCTCTTGGTGCTTTTAGGTGGATTTGTGGTTGAAAATGCAAAAGCACTTTAGGATTAGACAATTATTTTTAAGGCTTTTCTAATTACCTTCCTTTTTAGGCAAGAAACAAAAGAAGCTCAGCTTTATGCTGCACAAGCCCATCTTAAACTTGGAGAAGTTAGTGTTGAATCTGGTAATGCATTTTCCAATTTTGCTGTCTCCTAACTTCTTCTGTGTCCTCATTCTCTTGTTCTATAGACAGAAAAATAGGTCTGAGTTCCTTATAGTGCCTAGAGCAGTGAAACCGTCTTGTAAATGGTTTATCTGACAGTTAAACCAAACTTAGAAGGGGAGACAGAGACAGGAAGATCTTTGAGCTCAAGACCAGTATGGTGTATGTAGCAAATTCTAGGCCAGTCAAAGCTATAGCAAGACCTTGTTTGGAAAGAGGAACAGAAAGGTAGGAGGGAGGGAGAAATAGAAATGTAAAATGAGACTCCATTCCTGAACTGAATTCTGAAAGTGCTTTATATTAAATGTTGTCTTCATTAGAGAATTATATCCAAGCTGTGGAGGAGTTCCAGGCTTGCTTAAGCCTCCAAGAACAATACTTGGAAGCCCATGACCGTCTCCTTGCAGAGACTCACTACCAGTTGGGTTTGGCCTACGGTTACAACTCTCAGTATGATGAGGCAGTGGCACAGTATGGCCAATCTATTGAAGTCATTGAGAAGAGAATGGGTGAGTAAACAGCAGCTACTTTAAGCTTAGATGATGTAGCAGTTTACTGTGGGGGAAAACAGGGTCCTTTTGGTACTAATGATTTAAGCCTGTTCTTTGTAGCTGTACTAAATGAGCAGATGAAGGAGGCTGAAGGATCATTTACTGAATATGAGAAAGAAATTGAGGAGCTGAAAGAACTGCTACCTGAAATTAGAGAAAAGATAGAAGATGCAAAGGAGTCTCAGCGTAGTGGGAATGTAGCTGAACTGGCCTTGAAAGCTACTCTGGTTTGTTGAGTTTTTTTCTTAAAATTTTTAAAATAACATACAGGCTGCCCTGGACCTCACTCTGTAGACCAGGCTGGTCTTGAACACGCCTGCCTCTGCCTCCCAAGTGCTGGGATTAAAGGTGTGTGCCAGCCCTGTCTGACTGTCCATGAAGGAGAGGTCATCTCACTTGTACCAAACAGTACAGTTGGTAGAAAGCATGCATGTGCAGACACAATTGTTTAAAAGCTCCCAATGTTATTTTTGTGTCCATCAGAATTTCTTTGCTTTGGAGCACAAATACTATGTTTTAAGTATTTATAACATATAAATACTTATATGTTTTTTATATATAAGGCTGAAGTCATGGAGTCTCTTGAACCTAAATCACCTGGCTCTATTCCTGGCCCATAGACATGCTGGGGAATGTTCTGTCGGAAATAGGACATGAAGGGTTTAGTTTCTTGTCTTTGTGTGGAAGACCTTGTTGGTGATGCTGAAACCATGGGCGTTTCTCCTTTTAATCGAGTGCTTGGTTGGTTGGTTGGTAAGTTAAGCCTGGTTGGCTGGGGTTCTATGCTGTAGCTTATTGTGTCTGTGTCTCACAGGTAGAGAGCTCCTCTTCAGGTTTCACTGCTAGTGGAGCAGGCACCTCAGTCTCCATGGTGCGTATTGTGTGTTTACTTCAATAAGCCTACTTTGAGTCAAATAAGGTTTTTGTAAATTGCTAATAACAAAGACTTATTTTTGCCAGATTGCCAATAGAAAACCAACAGATGGTGCTTCTTCGTCAAATTGTGTGACTGATATTTCCCATCTTGTCAGAAAGAAGGTAAAATTTACATGTATTTGTTTTTTAACCTTTTCTCCAGTCTACATTTGTGGGTAGGAAGTCTGAAATAATACACTAGCAATAATTGACTCACTCTCACGTAACACTCATTTTTCAAAAGAGTGAATTCTTTGTGTGAACCATTTCATTTAGCATACCTTACATAGCAACTCATGGCTTCTTAGCCTGGGGCTATTTGGAAAGCTAAACAGGATTGATTAGATGAGTACATTTTAAAATCTGACTGGTTTAGCATGCCTATTGACACTTTTGCCAATAGTCCCAATCAATAATTCTTTCCCTAAGTGGTAAATCTTTGCTTCTCTGTTTACTGACTGAAAGTAGGTAACTTATTTGTACTGTTCAGATCTCTACCATTGTCGCCAATTCCATGTGTCCCAACTAGGGAAATTTTAAGATAAAATACATTGGGACATACCAGTTAATTCCTCTGTGTAGTGGTCAGCATTGCCCTGTAACTAGAGAGCAGAGCTATTGAGCTTTGAGTCAGAATGTTCAGGATATTGGCACCATCGGGATTATGGGATTATTTTACAGTTTGTGTTTTTAAGATAAATGTGAGGTCTTAATTGTATCTTTAGAGGAAACCAGAAGAAGAGAGCCCCCGGAAAGATGATGCAAAGAAAGCCAAGCAGGAGCCAGAGCTGAATGGAGGCAGTGGGGATGCTGTCCCCAGTGGACACGAAGTTTCAGAAAACATGGAGGCTGAGGTGGGTAGTTTTAAGACTTGGCCACTTGGCCTAACCTGCTGCTTTCAGGGCTGGGAAGCAAGGCCTTCCAAGTACATATGGTATACTAACACTGATTTGTACTGAAGATAGTTTGCTTATTATGAATGCCTGAAAGATTTCATAATTTCTTTCATGAATTATGGAAAGGTAAGACTATTTGATAATTTCTATTTGATCCTTCTCATGTAATGTGTGAACTGCTGGCTTTTTCAGCCTTATCGTTTTGCAGTTTTGTTTCATGGAAAAGTGGAAGATCACCTGTGTTTACTTGTGACTGAAGCCTGCTATGTTGTACATTACGGGTGGTTTATGTCATACTTTTGTCTTTTAGGCTGAGAATCAGACTAAAAGCCCAGCATCAGCAGAGGGGACAGTGGAGTCTGCAGCTACAGCTGAAGGCGCTGCATGTTAAGAGGGAACAGAACCTTTCTCCCAAGGGAAAGCGGTTTTGTACATAATGTATTTTTTCACTTTTGGGGATTCTTTTTGTATAACTTCAATAAAGATTGTAGGCAACAGCTAAGGCTTTGATGGCTTTTTCTTAAATATTGGCAGAATATATGCCTTGGGGCATTAGTTTGTTTTGGTGTATGTGTTTACTGTGTATATTGCTGTTGGTCAACCCACTTCCTGTCTAATGTGGAGGTGATCAAATGTGGTTGGAAGCCTTTCATCTTCTGGTGCTATCTATGTTTCTACTTCCAAATACTTGGCTGAATTCCATCGTCTTGCACTTTCAGTGGTGCTGTTCCTGGATGGGCGAGGGGGAGGGTGTCTGTCTGCCAAACAGGAATGTACTTGGTGCTGAAAATGGATGATTGGAGACGAGCCAGGTCTTGGGTTGTACCAATTTTATTTCACCTGGTTTCCAATTAAGACTATGCCAAAAAACTGATGGAAACATGGGAAGAAAACAGTTGGTATGTTAAATCAGAGACAGAAGCTCTGACTGGAAAGGCTCAGATTGAGGTGGGATAACTGGGAGAATCTGGAGGAGAAAGTATGTTCTGTATATAGTAAGGTTGCAGTATGTCAATAATTGGAATTGTTATATTGTCTGCAGTTTTGCCTTAGAAAAAATAAATATGCTAATTAAAACTCTTTGTTCTGGAATTATACTTGACTTTTTTACAAGAAGGGTTCTGGGTTACCTGGAGTACCTCACTGTGGGCTATGGGGTTGAGTGACAAGCTGTTCTGTCAGTTCTGGGTATTTAGTTGAGGCTTTCTTTTTTTGGGGGGGGGTTTCAAGACAGGGTTTCTCTAGCTTTGGGGCCTGCCCTGGCTGGAACTAGCTCTTGTAGACCAGCGCTCACAGAGATCTGCCTGCCTCTGCTTCCCGAGTGTTGGGTTTAAAGGCGCGCACCAGGCTTAGTTGAGGTTTTAATGGCCATCCCATTGAGTGCAGGAAGTGAGAACAGACCATTACTGAGTTGCCTTATACTGGCTCTTTTTGGTTTTTCAAGATAGAGTTTCACTATAGTTTTAGAGCTTGTCCTGGAACTAGCTCTTGTAGACCAGGCTGGCCTCAAACTCACAAGAGATCCTCCTGCCTTTGCCTCCCGAGTGCTGGGATTAAAGGCATGTATCATCACCATCTGGCTACACTGGCTCTCTCAAAGGCCACTGTTGAAACAGATCCCCCTCATTGTTGTTGGAGCAGCATAGAGCCTGGGGTCAAAATGTTGAGTGAGGATGGCATTGTGCTGAATGACAGTTTTTCGTTTTTGTTTTGTTTTTCCTCTCAACAAATTATTTCTCTGGGCTGGTCACTAAGGCTTGGGCTATCCTGACTTTGAACTGTCTTCTTGAGATGTCTTTGTGTTGTTACTTCTGAGTCCTAAAGTGTTTTTCTCCATCTTTCCAGTTGGTACTGTCCTGATACGACTAGAACAAGATCTTTGCTGATTGGATTTGTAGTTGTTCAGAATGTTCAGAATGCTATTCCAGTATATGATCTATTTGGCTGGAACAACTGGGCTGAGGTCTACGCTGGAATCTAAATCTTCAGGAGTTTCCTGAATGTTGGAAGCTTTGGATTGTGGATAGATTTCTGTCTAGAAATACTGAGGAAGCTGGGACTGTAGTGAAATCTGACAATAAAGCTAGCTTTAGTAAAGCCTAGCTATTTTCAGAGATTTGAATGCCAGGTAGTTACTGTGGATATCTGAAATCATTTACTCCTCCGTCTGTTTTGCAAAAGGAAAATGTACAGAAAAAGACCTAGTTGGCTTGGAGTTTATCTAGGCTTTATTTAAAAAATTAGGTTAGGCTGGGTGGTGCTGGTACACACCTTTTTTTCCAGTACTCAGGAGCCAGAGGCAAGTTGATCTCTGAGTTTGAGGCCAGTGTAGTCTACAAGAGCAAGTTCCAGGACAGCTAGGTCTGTTGCATAGAAAAATCCTGTCTCAAAAAGCCAAAAGAAAAAAAAGCTGCAGGTCTAGAACTAGGCCTTCCGTCTCAGAAACTAAATGGGTTTGGGTCAAAACTGGTGGGGTCTAAAATGTTCATCTTCATCCTTGACACTGATGAAAGCCTCTTCTGTGGGAGGTTGGGGGTCTACAAAGCCAGAATTGCGGGTGAAAGAACTGGTTTCCAGTGAAGATGTATTGGATACCTGTAGAACATGAAAAGGTGGTTTTTGTTGTAGTTTTGGACAAAGTCAAAGAAAAGCAGGTTCTGCCACACTGTTTAATGGGTAAATTTTAAGGATCAAATGGGTTAATATAGTCATTGATGCATACTAGCTAATAGAAGCTGATTAGTCATACTTCATAGCTGCAGTGGATTCTTACCAGTGATGGGTACTGGTACTGGTACTCATGGGCACTTGCTGGATTGATCTCTACCAGCGTCTGGACATCTGCATCTCTTGCATTCACCAGTCTCAGAAACAGCTCAGCTTGACCTGCCTGGGAAAAGGAAGAGTGGTACTCCATCTGAATCTTTGAGTAGACCCAGTCCCTACCCTCCAAAATTACCTGGGGAATCTCATTCTGCTGGCCAAGACTGAGGTTGGTGTTAGGAGGAAGGACCTGAAGTGGGAGACGCCAACGCCCACTAAGCATCTGCTTATCTTGATCAAATAACAACAGTGAGGCCCAAGCCTTTGGTTGTGGCGCCCATGTAACTCCCTGCCAGGCATGTAGTTCACAGATCAAAGATAACAGTGGTGATGGAGGCAATCTGTAGAACAACCAATGCCATGTAATACTAAGCCAAAATACCTACTTAGGGCTTTTGTCGTTCTCAGCCCTCAGGAGCACCTGTGTACAGATTAAACAATGAGGTGAGGCCTTCATTACTGACAGTGACTGACCTGGATACAGGCTGCCTGCTTGCAAGGATGGCACAGTTGCCCATAGGCCCAGGAGCTGACCATGGTGGTAAGCAAAGGGCTGGAGGCAATGCTGTGGTCCTTCCTGTATTCTGTCCATCCTGGGCCAATCTTGTCATTAGCTGCACCCAAACCCAAGAAGCCTCAAGGCCCCACAGGAAGTCATAGAAAATGACAATGCCAGCCCTGAAGAATACAAATTAAGCACACAAAACACCAAATCCCTCCATTCCCCAACACCAAATCCCTCCATTCCCCACCCCCAGTACTCCAACTCTGGATAGCTCCTGTGTGTCAGTAGTGGCTGAGTTAAAGAGGCTGTGAAGGAGAGAGCTGTCCTCACCCAGGATCATAGGGTGCAGGGCCTAGAACATCGGATGCTGGTAGCAAGAAGTGGCGATTCCTTATCATGGTTCCATTAAGTATCTGCTGTGGACAAGAGTTCAACCATACAGAACTACAAATTGCCCATACTCCCCAAACTGCATGCCAGGATTGCCAGCCATCAACCCAACTGCCAGTTTGCTCACAGATGTTGAAGTGCCATGGAAATTCTGGACATTTGTTGAACTTGGCATTGGGGGTGCAACTGGTGGATGGAGGAAGGAGTTATCACCTCTTCTACTCAGGCGTGGCCAGAAATCAGCTAGGAGCTGAGGCTCCATGGGTCCTAGAAACAGAAAAAGTTGGCTTGAGCTGAAATGAGAAACCAGTAAAACAGAGTTATCTACAAAAGGCACAAGGATAGGTGCATAGACACAAAGTGATGACATGGGGCCTCATTACCCAGGCATAGACGCTTCACCCCTTTTCCTGGGTTGAGTATCTTGGTATGGGCTAGGAAGGAGTTGGGTTTTCACTTACCCCAGGGTGCCAGACCCAGGCCCTTCTTCTGCAAGGCCTGTATTTCTGCCTCCAGGAGCCGGTTTTCGGCTTCCACCACTAGAAGCTCCTCAGAGATGGCACTTACTTTTTCTGAGACGAATTAAAGTGACGTGTCATCCTTTATGTAGTTCTCAACATTAAGGTTTTCTGTGCAAGTCTGAATTTGTCAGCTGACAATAGGTTTTTTTACCTTGACCTTAGGCAGCTCCCATGCTAGTGGTGCCCTCCCTCACACCCTTTTCTCCTAAGCCTAGGACCTCAGTGTGCAAAGGCCCTCTAGGCTTGCCCCTCCTCCTACTCACCCTTGCGATTCTGCCACCGCCTCAACTGCAGGGCTGACGCCTCCAGTTGCAGCTGCCACATTTTGTCCAAAACTCTGGGGTCCTGCCCACCACCGCGCACGTAGACCTCACGTAGGGCCCTAGCAAGGAGGCAGCAGAAAGCAGTCTCCCGAGCCCGAACAGCCTCCCGCCCCTACACCCCACCTCCCGCCCCTACACACCCCACCTCCCGCGCTCGGGACCTCACCGGATCTCCGCAGGCAGTGTTCCTGGCTTGACCTGCACTGGAGGACATCTCTCTGCCTCCTTAAAAGAGTCCCTCTGGATGCTGACGCGGGGAGGTGATGTCACGGGCCCGCGACCAATCCCGAGCCCAAGGCCCCGCCCCACTCGCGCTCCACAAGCGGGAGTCTCACCCAGGCTGCGACTGGAGCGCCAATACGCTCGCCCCCAGCTTTTGCAGAGCGCCCCGTGTCCGTCCAGCCTCTGCCTTAAGTTCTCGGAGCTCGCGCTCTAGGCCGAATGGCGCGGACAGTCCTCCCATGGGTCCCGCTACGTCAAGGAGGCGCCGTTTTAGCTCTGAGGGAGACAGGGGCAGAGTCAGGGTGAGTCTGGCACAGCGGCAAGGCTCCGCGGCGATGCCTCCCTACCGCTTACCCTTTCCGCGGCGCTCCAGGGCCTGGCTTTGCGCTTCTGTCTCTGCCATGCGCCTGGCGCGGGTTCCCTGCAATGCAAGCAGCCTCTCGCCAGGGCTCCCTGCAGTCCGCGAGGTGGCACCCTCAGTCGCCCAGGGGCGCATTTCCTTTAGGGACAGTCTCAGCAACTGCACCTGCAGGTAATGGGACCCGCTAGCTCTGAACTGGGTGATCTCCCTCAAGTGTTACCTACAGGTATGAAATTTGTATCTATGTTGGGTGTAGGTGGGTGTGTACCTCCTCTGTCAACCTCTTTAGAGCAGATTTACTGGCCTCCTCCTGCTCTGGATGGCTTTGTTGCTCTTGTGCCACAATCTGGGGGCAGGTAGACGAAGACTCCTGAGAATCCTGCTTGCTGGAAAATCTAGCCCCAACCATTGACGACCCTTACCGTGGTGCCCCGTTGTTCCATGGCTACTGTAGGCTGTGTTCCATGTGTCACCTCCGGAGTCAGCCGACCAATGCAGAATCGCTGGGTGTGGGCGGCCAACAAAGCCCAGGAGCGGAAAACCATGTCACAGGACTCACAAGGCAGAAATCCGGACTCACCAGAGTAATCTGCCATGGGATGGGATCCCTTAATGACACCAGCGGAATACTATAGAGGGTATGGCAAAAGAGGAGGGAAAGAACAGAGACAAAAGGCCAACTCTTAGATCTCCAAATTGATGTTTATGTTTGGGGAGGTGCCCTAGCTCCCTGGGCAGCAAGTACAGGCCTAGACAGGCCAGAACAATGTCCCTTGGCACCTTTGGGAGGAGCTCCAGTTGAGAAAGTCTCAGTCTGTTCCATCCATTGCATGAGTTTGGCCAAGTTTGGCAGTAACTCCTATTTCTTTCCTTACAGAAAAGGCAGCATCTTTGCCTATCTGGGCCATTATCACTTTGATCACTTCATAGCCTCTAGCAGGCAAGTGTTGTCTGTATCACTGATGTTCTTTGAAGTGGATAGAATTCAAGTATTAGCTCTTCTCCATTGCAGGGAACACTAGAAGCTGCAATCTGTGTGTCTCTAAATAAACACAGAATTACCAGGCTCCAGCTGAAGGCAGAATCAAAGACTGGTTAAATCATCTTCAGCTCTACACAAATTTGTGCATCTATCAGGATAGAAAACAGTTATCACAACACTCCTTTTCTAAACAAGATAGGGTCCTTAAGGTGTTTGCTGCAAACACCCCAAATATGAGGAACAAGTTACAAAGTGTGTAAAAAATACTCTCAATTCAGCTTAATTCCAAAAGAAAAAGACCAGTTTAGAATTGTTATGAAAACAAAACAAACTGGTAAATGGCTAAGCCTTAATCTTTGTCTACTTCTCAACCCCAAGTTTAATGTTTTCCCCAACAACATTCTTAACTCATTGATTTAAAGGTGCTTTTTGTTGTTGTTGTGTGTATGGTTATTTTGTAGGTTTTGTGCAAATGCATGCAGTTCCTGAGGAGGCTAGAAGAGGGAACCCCTGGATGTTGTATAATTTTAAGATGTGCTAATTTGCATTCGTCTAATTCTGTGAAGCTGTGTTATTTTGCCTGTCTAAAACACCTGATGGTCTAAAAAAACAGTTGAATGGCCAATAACTAGGCAGGAGAAAGGGTAAGGCAGGGCTGGCAGGCAGAGAGAATAGGAGAGAAGGAGGAGCAAGACAGAACCAGGAGAGGAGAACATCAGGGACCAGCCACCCAGCTACACAGTAAGCCAGAGAAAGAAGTAAAGAAAGGTATACAGAAATAGAGAAAGGTAAAAGGTAGATGGGATAGTTTAAGATAAGCTGGCTAAAAACAAGCCAAGTTAAGGCCGTGCCATTTGTAAGAATAAGACTCGATGTGTGTGGTTTATTTGGGAGCTGGGTGGCGGGACCCCAATGTCATCTCCTTGTTCTATCTTGCTCCTCTGCCTTTCCCCTCAGTTTTCTCCTGTTTTATACTCTCTGCCTGCCAGCCATGCCTATCTTCTTTTCTGCCTCACTATTGACTGTTTCTTTTTATTAGACAGCCAAAGAATCACAGCTTCACATAATAAAACAAATGTAACACAAAATACATCTTTGCATCATTAAATGTTCCACAGTATAAACAAGTTAACACATCTTAAAATAATATTCTGCAACACAAGTGTGCATGCTGTAGGCACATGTGCAACTCAGAGAACAGCTTGTGGGAATCAGTTCTTGCCTTCTACCACCTCATGGATCCCAGGGATTGAATGCTAGTTGTCAGACACAGGGCAAGAAGCACCTTAATACATCTCGACTGTCATCTTTAAGATTTGCAAATGGCTCCCTTAATAATACTGCACTACGAGCAGCACAGGCTGCCGCATGCTCTTCACCAGTCTACCTTCCGGGTCCTGCTACGTTTACCTCACCTTTCCTCTGGTTTGGCCAACACAGTTTCTTTTAAAACATGGCACAGGCCGGGTGGTGGTGGCGCACGCCTTTAATCCCAGCACTCGGGAGGCAGAGGCAGGCGGATCTCTGTGAGTTCGAGACCAGCCTGGTCTACAAGAGCTAGTTCCAAAAAAAAAAAAACAAAACAAAAAAACCCCACAAAACATGGCATAGCACTCAAGCTTATATATCATTCATCCCTTTCTTATCAATATGATATTTATTTTCATCTACTAGGGACAGCAAAAGAATGCTATTACAGATATCTAGCTCTTAGCACACAGAACCTTGTTCTAAGGCTTCATCTTTTTTAAAAGAATGACTTCATTGGCCACTGGCCAGGCACGGCTCAATCATGCCCCATGTACCCAGTTGTTTTTTGTTTTTTTGAGACAGGGTTTCTCTGTGTAGCCTTAGCTTCCCTGGAACTCTTGTCACAGCAAAACTCTTGCCTCTGCCTCCCAAATGCTGGAATTAAAGATGAACCACCACCACATGGCTCCCAGTTCTTATGAAGTAGGAAACCGAGTCAGACCTCCTTTAAAACACGCAGAAAGCGTCCAAACCCATGCACACTGGTGAATCCTTGGCACTAAAACATTCTTCAGGAAAGAAAATGTAGTTTAATATGAATAATTTATTGCACAGGTTCTTCTGCATCAAGAGTTTTTGCTAAAAGGAACAGGAATTCAAGTGGGGTTGAATTCAGTTTTCTCCCAGACTTCTAAAAATATTTCCCCTAAAAATAGAATCCACGCTCTAATTTTAAAGAAAATATATTTCTTACACAAGACAATCCAAACTGATGCAAAATATTTATTCCACGTTAGTTATTTTATGCAGTAGTTCCCCTCAACAGACTTGTGACAACCATATCTTTTAAATCTGTAAATAATGTTATCAAAATAATCTTAATCTTTGAAATCTCACAAAAATTCATATTTTACAATCCACCCTGAATATCAAGGCTGCAAGAATAACATTTCCTATATCCAAATATTTTACAGCTGTACCCAAAAAGAAAAAAAACAACAACAACAAAAAAATAAAACAAAAACAACCACATATGCTTGGTTAAGGGCTAAGTTGCCCGAGCAGCCAAAAATAAAATAAAATATCCAAATTATTAGCATTAATTTAATACAATTATAACTTCAATAGTCACTTTGTCATTGACAATGATTGCTTGAGCACAGGGGTGAGTGCCCAAGGGCTGGTAGTGGGCGCTGTGGTCAGAGCAGCATCTCCCTGCATCTCTGCACTGCCAGCTCCCACTTGTGCACGGCCCCACAGGTACTGTGTGTGTGCTTAAAAAAATCCAGCACACAAATGTCTCTCTATTAAGCAGATAACAAAGAATAACAACAAAAGTTAAGCAAGACAATTGCTCTCTTTGGGATATGATTATTTCCCTTGTGCATGAAGTATTCAACAACGTAAGAAAAGGAAAAGAACACTTTTTATATTCTCTAAACACAAAGCTGAGCTCAGCGGGGCAGGTCAACAGTGAGCACTTATTTCTACTTCCAGGCATCGTCATCTGACGTCTCACTGCTGCTTGTTTCTGTGTCGGTGTCCTCACAATCTGCATTCATAGTGCTTCTCCAAGGGGACAACAGGCTGGAACTGCGGCTCAGCAAGAAGCCGTTCTTTCCAAACCCATTTCTTCGTAGCTGTGGAACATAGGAGAGAAAGAAAACATTTCTAACACCTCTTAAAGAAATACTGTTCAAACTTAAATGCAAAGATGAACCTTACAAGGATTTCATCCGTTTTATTGAGAAATAGGGTCTTGCTGGGCAGTGGTGGCACACGCCTTTAATCCCAGCACTCGGGAGGCAGAGGCAGGCGGATCTTTGTGAGTTCGAGACCAGCCTGGTCTACAAGAGCTAGTTCCAGGACAGGCTCCAAAGCCACAGAGAAACCCTGTCTCGAAAAACCAAAAAAAAATAAAAAAAAATAAAAAAGAAATAGGGTCTTAACTATGTAGCCCTGGATCTCCCTAAGTAGACCATGCTGGTCTCCACCTCAAGTGCTGGGCTGAGCTTGAGATATATGCTACTACATCTGGATCATCCAATCAAGCATCTTTTTTTTTTTTTTAAATTTTTCAAGTCACAGTCTAAGCAGGGCAGTGTAGCACACACCTATAAATCTAGCTCTTGGGAGGCAGATATAGGTGGATCTTGGTGAGTTTGAGGCCAGCCCAGTCTACAAAGTGGGTTCCAAGACAGCCAAAGTTCTTACACAAAGAAATGCGGTCTCCGAAAACAAACCCCCCCCCCCACCACCACAGTCTAAGCATGTATGGTCTGTAGGGTTTTAGAGCCCTATTTCAAACAGTTCTAAGTGGTAAAATCTTATGTCAGCCTGTACACTGGCTCCATTATGACATTTCCCAGGTATCATTTATGCTTTAAATATTATCATCATTGTTACTGTTTTTTTTCCCCTTCCCACACAAGAGTTTCTCTGTGTATCCACACTGGCTTTCCTGGAACTCTCTGTAGCTCAGGATGGCATCACACTCAGAGACCTGCCTGCTTCTGCCTCCTGAGTGCTGGGGATTAAAGGTATGTACCATCACTGCTCAGCCAAGATTTATTTTTCTCAGCTTTTATTTATTTTACATGCCAACCATAGTTTCCGTTCCTCCTCCTGTTTCCTCCCCTCCCTTCTATTCTGCCCCCAGCATCCACTCCTCAGGAAGGGTAAGGCTTCCCAGAGCAGAAAACAAAGCCTGGCACATCAAGCTGAGGCAGGACCAGGCTCTTTGTCCCTGCATCAAGGCTGAGCAAGGCATCCACCATAGGGAATGGGCTCCATAAAGCCAGCTCATGTACCAGGGACAGATCCTGGTCCCACTTCAGCCAAGATTTTTATTTTTAATTATGTGTGTGGTATCTATGGAAGCTAGACACCTCAAATCCTTTTGAGCTGGAGTTACAGGTGTTGTGAGCCAATATGAATGCCAAGAATCAAACTCAGGTACTAGGCAAGTACTGGATGCCCTCTTAACCACCTGGAAATCTCTCTCTAGCCTACTGTCTATGCTGGAGAGGGAAACAAATGAGGTCTGTAGAGATGTCATTTCTTTTGTTAATTTTTGTATTATAAACAAAATTTTTGTATTTTCTATTATAATGTTTTACTCTGTAAGAATCCAAGCATTAACTGAGTCAATTTACATAAGCTTTTTGGTTCCTTAGCTTTGTTCAAAATGCCAGAAGGACAGGGATGGTTTTCCTAAAGAATCAGAGAGAACAACCCTGTGGTTATGGTAAGGGGTTAAGAGCTGTAAGCATGGAATCTGTTACTTTCCAAATCTGCTCACGGGCCTGGCCTGTGAGATTCCTACTGTACAGGCAGTTTGACACCCGATACCCTGTTTTTACAGTGGTAATTTAAGTCTTTCAATTTTAGGATTTCCTGCCAGCTTTAGTAGCACATGGCTGTGAGCTTGCAGCTATGAGGCAGAGGTAGGAGGATTGCTGTAGGCTCAAAGTAGCTTGGTTTACACAGTGTGCTTCAAACTACCAGGACTATATAAAGAGATCCTGTTTTTTTATTCAATAATTTATTTTTATGTTCATTGGTGTTTTGTCTACATGCACACCTGTGTGAGGGTGTCAGAAGCCCTGCAACAGGAGTTACAGTCGAGCTGCCATGTGGGTGCTGGGAATTGCACCCAGTCCTCTGGAAGAGTAGACAGTGCTCTTAACCGCTGAGCCATCTCTCCTGTCCCTCTGTTCTTTTGAGACAGCGTTTCCCTGGGTAGGTAACCCTGGCTGTCCTGGAACTCAATGCAGACCAGGCTGGGATTAAAGTCATGTATCGTCACCACAACTGGTGAGAACCTGTCTAAAAGACAGGACAAGAGACTCTAAGCAGTTAGCTCAGTGTCAGGGAAGGCTCAGGGATGGGTGCGTACCTGCTCTGTTCTCATGTGGAACTCCTTGAGCTCATCTTCTGTGAGTGGAAGGCAACTCTCATCGTTTTCCGGATATTCCTGCCATCCCATTGCTTTTAATAACCTGGAAGAGGCAAAACAACAGTGAAGAAAACATGATGCTAGGAAGCTTGACCACGAAGACTACGAGCACCCATGGGAAATGCCTGCCCAAGGCCAATGGATGTTACAGAAGGAATTTAGATTCTTCATAGTAGGACAATTTACTCAGTTGCTCATAATTAAATAGAAACTCTTCCTGGTTAACAGCGTTTTCAATCTCATGGCTTTGTGGCATCTCTCATAACCTCAGGAACCTATCAAGTTCCTCTAGACCAGTGGTTCTCAACTGTGGGACACACCCCTTTGTGAGTCAAAGATCCTTTCACAGGGGTCACATACCAGATATCCTGCACATCAGATATTTACATTATGATTCATAACAGTAGCAAAATTACAATTATGAAGTAGTAACAAGGCAGACTATTCAATGTATAAGGCCTTCGGTTAAAACGCTTGCATATATAGGATTCCCAGGCTTCTCAAAGCCCTTTAAAGAGATTTTACAGTAATTGCTCAGTTGGGCCAACACATCTGTGGAAGGTCTTCTCTGCCCTGACTATATTCCTAAAACAAAGTCTGAAATTAAACTCAGAGAATGCCCAGTGGGCAATAGGGCTAACCTGGGGTAACAAGAGTAAGTCAGGATCTCATGGTCACATCTTTAAAGTTTTAAAAGTTTGTTTAAGGGTCTTAGACACTACTCATCTTCTCCTCACCTGTGCTCTGCTTCCAGAGAGTGGGACAGGACCTCCCCTTCTTCCACAATGGGTAGAGAAAGTCCGTTCTGAAGACAGTCTTGTTCTCCATTTTCCTTTGGTTCGGGTGTGTGGCTGCCCTCCAACTGTAATAAGAAAAGGATGGACAAACTTGGTTCAATGATTGTTTGTGCCAAGATAAGCAACCAGAGTATTTCCCAGACCACATCTCACCCTCAACCTATGCAGCTTTTGTCCATTTAAAAATCAAGATCTGCTGTGCCAATAAACTAACTGGAGTTAAACGATCCAGAACATGTAATGCTAAGCATGTGTGTGCATGGACTTCATCACAAGGTCACTGATCTAAATCTACAGTGTACAGAACTACTGAAAATGAGTAGGAGAGAGCACAGGCTGAGCATGGCAGTGACTCTTAGAGCACCACATGAACAATCCACACAACACTTAACGACTTCAGAATGCCTTCATCCTCTGAGCCATCTTAATGACTTTCATAAAAAATGACGTTTTAATGAAAAACATGAGATGGCAATATATGCACCTTAAAATATAAAGTCCATACATGGCAATCTGCACTTTAAGATTTTTTTGAAAAATAGTTTATTTTTACTTTATGTGAATTGATGTTTTCCTGCATCTATGTCTGTGTTAGGGAGTTGGGTCCCTTGCAAATGGAGTTAGACAACTGTGAGCTGCCTTGTGGGTGCTGGGAATTAAAGTGAGGTCCCCTGGAAGCATAGCTAAGTTCTCTTAACTATGTAGACTGGTCTACAGAGTTAACTCTTAACCTCTTTCCATTCCCCCCATCCTTAAGTCTTAGCAGTATACAATTATTCTTAAATCCTACATGTTAATGTAAAATAGTTCACATTCAAATGTTCCTTCCAATAAAACCATACAGAAAAGTTATCAAGGTCAGGCTGGGTGAGGTGGTACACGTCTTTGATCCCAGCGCTTAGAGGGCAGGGCGATGGGGTGAGAGTGAGAGGACAGCCATCAGTACATAGTGATACCCTGTCTCAAAGAAAAAACAAACAAAAAGGGCTTGTAAGATGGCTCACTGGGTAAAGGAATTTGCAACCAAACCTGATGGTTTGAGTTTGATGCCTAAAACCTGCAAGTAGTTCCTAGCCTCCACCAGTGGATTTTTCCAGTACACGGTAATACCCACCTGCATTTAAGGAAAAAAAAAAAGTTTAAAAAACTAGCTGGTGGTGGTGCACACCTTTAAACCTATCACTCAGGGGGCAGAGGCAGGCGGATGTCTCAGTTAAAAGGACAGCCCGGTCTACAGAGTTAAGTTCTGGGGCAGGACTACACATAGAAACCTGTCTTTTTGTTTGTTTGTTTTTTGTTTTTCGAGACAAGGTTTCTCTGTAGCTTTTGGAGCCTGCGCTGGAACTAGCTCTTGTAGACCAGGCTGGTCTCAAACTCACAAAGATCCCCCTGTCTCTGCCTCCCGAGTGCTGGGATTAAAGGCGTGTGCCACCACCGCCCGGCAGAAACCTGTTTTAAAACAAACCAAAAACCATAAAAAACAAACAAGAGAATAAACCAATCAAAAAAAAAATTCCACATATAACAACAATACAGAGTACAGCAAACAATTCCACATTCTTACCCTCTCCAGCTTGTCACAGTCTCTGCTTTCTGAGCAGTCTCCATTCCGTTCATCCTTCAGAGTCTTCAGGAACTCACTCTTCCTGTCCGTGGTTCGGCGGGTCAGCTTGGTCAGGCGGGAGGAGCTGATCTCAATGGGAGGGGTAGTGCTGGAGGGACTCTAGACAAACACCACAAAGATTGCTCCTAACAGTGAACGACAAAAACTAGGAATTCCCGAGCTACTGTCTATACCATATTCATTTTTGTCTTTTGTGTAAAAACAGGGCTGGAGATAAGCTCAGTGGTTAAGAACTCTGGCTATTCTTCCAAAGGACCCAGGTTCAATTCCCAGAACCCCATGGGGCAGCTGACAACATTCTGTAACTAGAGTGATCTGAGATATACATGCAGGCAAAACACCCATATACATGAAACAATAAAACCTCCCCACAAACCAATTCATTGTCAAAACATTAGTTTTGTGGGACACTTATTATACAGGTTTATATCATACACTGCCTCCCCCCTTTTTGGTTTTTAGCAGAGGCAGGAGGATCAGATGCTGAAGGTCAAGAGGAGCTAGAGAGATGGCTCAGTGGTTAAGAGCACTACACTGACTACTCTTCCAGAGGACCTGGGTTGAATTCCCAGCACCCACATGGTGGCTCACAACTATAATTGCAGTTTCAGGGGACCCAACACCCATGGCAAAACACCAATAGTTACAAAATAAACAAATACATAAAAGAAAAGGCTGCCCTACAGTTATCCTCACTCACCTCTTTGGGAGAGTTTAGAACTACACCAGCAGCTAGTACCACTGGCTTAATAACAGAAATTGGATTGATAAAAGCAGACTCCCGGCTAGAGGAAAGGGATCCTGATTTGTGATCCATTCTGTTAGCTTTCCATGCATTGGGCTATAAGGCAACAAAAAAAAAAAAATCAGTCAAAAGCAGCACACAAATGGGAGTATAGATTGCAAATCCAAAAACAGAATGTGAAATGTTATGCAGGAATATAAATTCTCTGAGCTTACCTGTCAACATGCATGAAACTTTTCTGAGTTTAAGCAGCTGGGTAACAGAAAGGCCATGAGGTGTGTGTGGGCAGATTTAGCAGCTATCTTTACCAGGCTAGTTCAAAAAGAATTTAATTGCATGGAAAGAAGAATTTCTAATCATTTATAATCCCCTACACCTTTGTAATTTTATGTGTGTGTGTGACTGTTAATATCCACAAAGCACCAGAAAAATGGAGTTTTCTAGAGATTTGTAGTGATAGGCTAGTTCTATGCTAGGATGTATATTGTAAATGGCATACAGTCCTTGTGTGAGCCCAGAGGCCCTTTTTTGGCTCAGTTTTGTGGGGCCTGTTCATGGTGCCAACTATTAATAGCACAGTTAACAACAATTAATGGACTAAAATATAGAATAGCCCATTATTTTAGTCAATCATGCTGTCTAAAGAGATCAAAGATGATGATACAGGTCAACAGAGTGGGATGGAAGTAAGTGCAAAACTACTTATTTTCAAGAATGAAAGAGAACCAAGAGACCTACATGAAAGAGGAAGGGTCGGCATGAAAACCATTCCTTTCTGTAGTGCACTCTTGGGTGTGGACTGTCGAGATGACACAACAGCTTCGGGAATGAAAACACACTATACAGCATGTCTGGCACCTACCCGGGGGTTGCCATAGTATTTCAGTTTTCTTTTTCGAGACAAGGTTTCGTTGGCCTCAAACTCAAGAGATCTGCAGGCTTCTGCCTCCTGTGCTGGGATTAAAGGTTTGAGCCACCACCACCCAGCTCTACCACCATGTATGTGGTTGCTGGGAACTGAACTAAGGACCTCTGGAATAGTAGCCAGTGCTCTTAACTGCTAACCCTTCTCTCCAGCCCCACTGCCTGGCTCTTTTTTGAAAATATTACTTTTATTTGTGTGTATATGCACATGGGTGTTGGATCCACTGGAAATGGAGGGAGTTAGAAGTTGTGAACCACATCGTAAGGGTGACAGGAACAGAACTTGGGTCTTCTGCAAGAGCAGGATGTATGTGCTCTTAATCACTGAGTCTTCTTGCCAACCCCCATATTCTTTAATTCTTAAGACAACCATGAATGATTATTATGTTTATTTTTTAGAGAATACTACTGAGGACAACACAGGCAGTTTGTTCATTAATTAGTATGTGTTACTGCTTTTTTACTCTCTTAAAATCTCCAAAAAGATGTCTAAGAAGCTGGAGATTCTGACCTATCAGAACTTTGGATCCCCTGAATCTGGAATTATGGATGACTGCGATTCACCATGCACATGTATGGAACTGAGCCCAGGTCCTGTGCAAGTACGATTGCTGTTAAGTACTGAATCCTCTCTCCAGCCGCCGCAGACCCTTTTTCTTGCACTTATGAAAAAAATAAGATGACTATGTTCCATTACCCATCACAGGTTACCTATGTGCCATCAGAAATCTGGCCTTTTGGGCTGGAGAGATGGCTCAGAGGTTAAGAGCACTGGCTGCACTTACAAAGTTCCTGAGTTTAATTCCTAGCATCCACATGGTGGCTCACAACCATCTGTAATGAGGTCTGGGGCCCTCTTCTGGCCTGCAGGGACATATGCAGGTAGACTATACTGTACACTTAATAAATGAATAAATCTTTAAAAAAAAATAAAGAAAAAAGAAAGAAATCCTGCCTTTCACATTGTTGTTTCTGGGCACAGAATGACTGCTGTGATGCCACAAAAGGTCTACTCGACAGGCCAAAACAGAACATGAATGGGGCTGGAAAGATGGCTCAGTGACTAACACTACTGGCTGATTTTCCACAGGACATAGAGTTCCTCAGCACCCACAAGTATTGTCTATTAACCCAGTTCCTGGATTCTGAAACCATCTGGCCTCTACAGGCACCAGGCAATGTACAGAAATATGTACAGTTAAAGCATTCACACACACATTCAAAAAAAAAAAAACCCAAAACATTTTCACTAATCTAGTCTTCAGTGACTTTAAACACAGTAAGATAGATAGTTGCCCTATGTCTGGTTCAACCATGCCTCCAGACAGCACCTGGAACTTGCAATCTTCCAGCCGTAGCTATCGAGTACTAAATTAGAAACGAACCATTATTCCCAATGTCTCCTACTTTTTATTATATGATCAAGTAAAAGCTCACTAAAGTAAGCTAAGTTTCATTAACAACTATGGCTTTCAGCTTTCTTTCTAAGATCTACTTATTTATTATGTATATAGTGTTCTGCCAGCATGTATGCCTGCAAATGTAAGCCAGAAGAAGGCACCAGAATGCATTACAGATGGCTGTTGAGTCAGCATGTGGTTGCTGGAAATTGAACTTAGGGATGGGTAAAATGTAAAAGTGTGATTGTCATGCTGGTAATGAGTACTGTTTATGTTGGCATTTAATGTACTTCATAAAGTGCCAGCTACTGGGCTGGAGAGATGGCTCAGTGGTTAAGAGCACTTAGAGCATTGCCTGCTCTTCCAGAGGTCCTGAGTTCAATTCCCAGCAAACACATGGTGGCTCACAATCATCTGTAATGGGGTCTGGTGCCCTCTTCTGGCCTTCAGGCATACATACAGACAGAATATTGTATACATAACAAATAAATATTAAAAAAAAAAAAAGTGTCAGCTACTTCTCACTGAAAAGTTCGAAGTTGAAGATTACCACCTCTACTGTGTATCTGCACCTCTGTGTATCGGAAAAAAAGAGAATGAAAACCTAGGAAATCTCCCCCAGATCTGTACAAAGACAGCAAAATGACATTTGACTGCTGTTAGCATTGCAGCTAGACGGTTTAATTTTTTTACAATTTTTAAATTTTATTTATGCATATGGTATATGTCTGTGTAACACACTGCATGCCTAGTGATTGCAGATGTTAGAAGGTGCTGGATCCCCTGGAACTGAAGCTACAGGCAGTTGAGAGTCACCACAATGGAGAACAAGGTTGTTCTAGAAGATTAACAAGTGCTCTAAACTGCTGACCATCTCTTTAGTTCCTATACTGTCTCATTATAACATTTGCTCTTCTCACTTGAATGAATTCTTTTCCTTGTACAGCAGAATAAGAAGTGTACTAAATACCTTACAAAGACAACTCTGTAGGGTGGATGAGATGGCTCAGCAGGTGAAGGCACTTACAGACAAGCCTGACAACCCGAGTTCAAATTCCAGGATCCACGTGGTGGAAAGAAGGAACTGACTCGTGACAAGTTATCATTGTACCTTCACAAGTGCCATGGAATGAAAGCTCGCACACACATACGCGTGTGCAAGCACATAATAAACAAACAAGTAAATAAATGCAGTAATAGTACTGGGCGCTGGTGGTACAGGCCTTTAATCCCAGTACTCTGTAGGCAGAGGCAGGCCAGACAGCCAGAGATGTTACAGAGAGAAACCCTGTCTCAAAAAAAAAAAAAAAAAAAGCCGGGCGGTGGTGGCGCACGCCTTTAATCCCAGCACTTTAATCCCAGCACTAGGGAGGCAGAGGCAGGCGGATCTCTGTGAGTTCGAGACCAGCCTGGTCTACAAGAGCTAGTTCCAGGACAGGCTCCAAAGCCACAGAGAAACCCTGTCTCGGAAAAAAAAAAAACCAACAAAAAACAAACAAACAAAAAAACCCAAGAGGAGAGGATGGTAACTATCATAGTTTAGATTTAAAATAAGCCCTAAAAGCCCATATGTAGATGACTCGGTCCCTAAAAAATGGGAACGTGTTAAGAATTTTAGTAGTGCCAGGCAGTGGTGGTGCATGCCTTTAATTCCAGCACTCGGGAGGCAGAGGCAGGCAGATCTCTGTGAGTTCAAGACCAGCCTGGTCCACAAGAGCTAGTTCCAGCGCAGGCTCCAAAGCTGCAGAGAAATCCTGTCTTGAAAAAAACCAAATATATAAAAAGAATTTTAGTAGCTTGAGGCGGCCAGTAGATGTAGTTAGATAATCAGTGGTAAGCTCTTGAAGAGGTTACCAGTTTCCTGGCTCCTTCTTCTGACCACCACAGGTAAACAGACTTTTTCTACAACTTTGAAAAACTGTACCATGATGTACTCAGCTAAAAGAGACCACCATCTTTGAATGGCTTCTCTTTGTAGGACTGGGAATTAAATTTAGAGCCTGAATATAAGAGCTGAGGACTAGCACTGAGCAGCACTCCCAGGCCTTCACAGGCGTTTAAAGTTGCCCCAATGACTACTGCCTAAAGATTTCTTTACTGCTTCATTTATCTTTACTACCAAGCTACATAATACATTCTAGGGTCTTATCATATAGCTTAGGTTGGTCCCCAATCCACAATCTTTCTGGCTCAAATGTAGGTAGGTATGTGCCATTATACCTGCCACTTTCTATCTCTTAAGACGTCAAGTCATCAAAAGTTTTCTAGCTGCAAACAGGAAAAACTTTTTGAAGACAAGGCCCACCTGTCTGGCCCAGAACTCACTATACAGACCTGCCCTTAAACTCACAAGCTGCACTTTAACTCAACATCTGCTTGCCTGTGCTTCTAGAATGCTGGGATAAAAGGTGTGCAATATAACAACTGGCCTGATCCAAGTGAATTTCCTCAACTTGCCAGCAAGTGATGAGCATTACTGCTATTGTAAATAGCTCAGGATTTCTGTGATAAAACTGATACTTTTTTCTATGTATGATTTATAGTTTTCTGGTCTTATTTAGATGTGTCAACTAAAGTTCTTTTTCAATTCCTTACTATCTATCCTCTTGTCTAGACAATCTGATCTTCAAACTCTGGCTATCTACCTACCATTCGCCAAAGGTCCCTGAAATCTCTCTCTCTCTCTAGTAAACCTTGATGGATGACCACAGTCTACACCAATCTTGCCCTTATGAATTGTATTTAGTACTTAATTTATTTGAAATGTACTTAAGAGTCTTAAAAATTTGCTGTTTAATTTCAAACCTGCACTACTATATCCATCCATTACAACAGAAAGAGCATAACAGTTACGTCTTTGTACTGCTCTTAAGGACCAACCAGATTCAACTGTGCAGAACGGAAAGTGAACTGCTGCTCTCTAGGGTTTGCTCTTTGTAAGCAAGACACTTCACTTGAATCAATACAGAGTGAAACTCATCCAAGCAATTATGTCTTTTAGTTAAGTGTGCTAGAAATAAGTATTTTCAGCCTTAAGGTTCCATACAAAGGAGGGAGGAAAATGAACTGATGTGATGAGTGCTGCAACTGAAGGGACCAGTGCCATGCAATGATGGAGATGGAAGGACACACACAGAGAAATCTTGCCTTGAAAACCAAACACATATAAAAACAAACGGGAGGGCTGGAGAGATGGCACAGTAGTTAATAGAACTAGGGGATCTTCAAGAGAAGCTTAGTTCCCAGAACATTTAGGTGGCTCACAATCATCTGTATTTTCCGCTGCAGGCAAGGTGTTCAGCTGACTGATAGGACAGATGTTCATGCTATTAAAGGAAATAACAAGGGACACGCTTACAAAATGAACCTGGTGAGTTAGCACTGGCAGAGTCTGGTAATGAGAGTATAATTATATACATGTAACAGGCACTGACTGGGTATCTAATGAATAATTTTGTCAGAAAATATAAATACATTAAATGGTACATGACTTATTATCAAACCTGTTTTCCAAAACTCATACCTTAGAGGGAGGTGGTGCAGGTTTAGGAACCAAGTTCTTATAGACACTTGGGACCATGGTTGACACTTTGTTCCCATTCGCATGGTGGGATCCTGATGAGGTGAATGCAGCAGAGAAGGCAGCAGCAGAATCCTCTTTGGAAACTTTTTTGATGACTAGCATCTTTGAGGGTTGCTTGGCACTAGGTGGATTTTCTGTGAAATATGAGTGGAGACACACAAAAAAGTCACATTTGGTAAGTAACACAGAAAAGTTTAAGTGATAGCCTTTCCCGCAACATAGGTAGGTGATGAAGTTGAGACCAAGGGACAAACATTTAACCAATACCCTGAAAAATAACACTATGGGTGGGTAGAGAAGAAGTCCAGTTGGTGAAGTATTTATCATGCAAGCCTGAGTATATGAGTTAATCTCCAGAACATGAGTTTAAAAACAAAACAAAAACAGGTGCGCACATTCTTGTAAACAGCATTGGAGGGGATAGGTGAATCCCTGGGATTCTCTGGCCTGTCAGCCTAGCATACTAGGCCAATGAGACAGTGTTTCTAAAGCAAGGTGGATGGCTCGTGAAGACCACCACCCAAAATTGACCAAGTCTTGCCTTTGTACCTGCCCACATATGTTCATGTTCCCTAGGAAAACATAATAAAATTTTACAAAATTTATTTAAAAAATTTGTTTACTTAATGTCCATGAGTGTTTTGTCTGCATCGTTTATGCATACCTAGTACCCGTGGAGGTCAGGAGGGTATCAGATATCCTGGAGTTACAGATGACTTCGAGCTGCCATGTAGGTGCTGGGAATCAAACCCTGGTCCTCAGGAAGAGCACCCAGTACTCTTAAAAACTGTACCATCTCTCCAGTCCCTTAATTTGTTTTTGTAGAATCAGTCTTACTATGTAGCTTTGGCTAGCCTGGAAACTCACTATGGAGCCCAGGCTGTCTCCAAGCTCAGAGATCCCCCTAGCTATCTAGGTTTCCCAAGGTCTGGGATTAAAGGCCCACCTATTACCCCCCCCCTTTTTTTATTAAAGCAAACAATACCATTTGATAAGTGTACAGAAAAGGCACCATATGAAACACTAAGCTTACAAACCAGTCTTGAAGCACAAAGATTAGCAGTCCTTAGAGGGTTTACCTTGTAAGATAGGGTGATTGGATAGGCACAACCAAGTAAGAATGTATGCTAGTTAGAAAGTAGGTGGATCTCTGTGGTGGAGCATACGTTTAATCCAAAGGCAGAGAGAGGCAGGTGGATCTCTATGAATTCAAGGCCTAGAAAGGCAACACAAAAAAACCACCACTAATAAAAACTGAGGGACAGTAAGATGGCTCAGTATATACTGTTCTAGCAGAAGACATGAGTTCAGTTCTCTGGAACCATGTTGCCTGTAACTCTAGTTTGAAGGAAGTCTAACATCATCATCTCGGCTTCCCAGGCCACCTAAATACATATGCAGACACATGGACACAACCCTCTCTTCTAAAAATAAACAAATCATTAGGCTGGAGAGATGTCTCACTATTAAGAGCACTAGCTGCTCTTCCAGAGGACCCAGGTTCAATTCCCAGCACATACATTGCAGCTCCTAACTCTGTAACTCCAGCTACCTGGAATCTGACACCTTCATACCAATGCACATAAAGTTAAAAAAAGTTACTTAAAAAAAAAAAAAAAAAGAGGGCTGGAGAGATGGCTTAGTGGTTAAGAGCATTGCCTGCTCTTCCAAAGGTCCTGAGTTCAATTCCCGGCAACCACATGGTGGCTCACAACCATCTATAATGAGGTCTGGCCTGCAGACATACACACAGACAGAATATTGTATACATAATAAATAAATAAATATTTTAAAAAAAAGTTTAAAAAAAAAAAGAAAGAAAAAACAAAAACTAATAATTCAAGTTAAAACCACCAACAAAAACCCAAGTCTTGCCGGGCGGTGGTGGCGCACGCCTTTAATCCCAGCACTCGGGAAGCAGAGACAGGCAGATCTTTGTGAGTTCGAGACCAGCCTGGTCTACAAGAGCTAGTTAGTTCCAGCGCAGGCTCCAAAGCCACAGAGAAACCCTGTCTCGAAAAACCAAAACAAACAAACAAATAAACAAACAAAAAAAACCCCAAATCTTAATTAGGACCCAGCAAGCTTTCAATGGTCTATACTCTGTTTCCATTACAATTATTATGCTTGGATGGTTTAAAGGAGATAGACTATTCTCTATCTTTGTATATGCTTAGCGAAGAGCTAACAACTGTTAGCTACCCTAGGCAAGAAGATGAGAAACAAAAATTAACTTAAGAACAACAACAACAAAAAAATTCAAACAATCTTTTAAGATAGCAAAATCTACCTACCCCATACTCCAGAAGGGGTCCCAAAGGGTCTGCATGGCTGATTCTGTTTGCCAGCTTCTGGATTCAAAGAAGGCTAGAATAAAAAAAGGAGAGGGTATTAATGGTTGATAGATACAGAAAGCTCATCACTTTGGAATTTTTCACAAAGTAGCCTTCACTAAATGGGTGCACAACTACCAAATACAGCTATCAAAAATTTCTAAATTATCAGAACCAAAAGTATTTTAAAAATGTAAATTATGTTAAAATCTAAACTCAATAGACACTATGGTATTTTTAGCTTGTATTTCCTTTGTCACAGGATTTCTTTCTTTCTTTTTTTTTTTTTTAAGTTTTGTTGAGACGGTTTCTCTGTAGCTTTGGAGCCTGTCTTAGAACTTGCTCTGCAGACCAGGCTGGCCTTGAACTCAGAGATCCTAATGTCTCTGCCTCCCGAATGTTGGGTTCAAAGACATGCACCACCACCTGTCCGGCTTGTCATGGGATTTCTTATACATATATAGATCTTTCAATAGAGTAAATATGCAAAAGGAGGCATAGAAAGCCACAGAACAAGAATGTTGGTATTTTCCTCATATTCAAGGAGAGTAACATAGTCAGTGAAATGCATAGTACTCACTGAAGTTATAAGACTACACTAGAACAGAAGAAAGCTATATTTCAGGATTATACAAGGGATACGAAGGCAATTAAAATAGCCCCTGTCCTCACATGTTTATTCATCATTAAAAAGATAAAACTAATAACCAAGTAAGAATCATAAAAAGTTCTACTATAATAAAAATTCCATTGGGCAAGGACTACTGAGAGGGGTTGGATAAATCCTTGGCAGAGAAATGAGAAGTTCAATTACAGGTGATGACAGTATGATTCCAAGAACTGAAAGCTCAATAAATACATCAAATCAAGCTTAGCATAGACTTAATTTTTTTTTTTTTGAGTCAGGGTTTCCTGCAGCTTTGGAATCAGTCCTGGAACTAGTTCTTGTAGATCAGGCTGGTCTCGAACTCACAGAGATCCGTCTGCCTCTGCCTCCTGAGTGCTGGGATTAAAGGCGCGCGCCACCACTGCCTGACGACTTAACTAATTTTATAGAGGATACAAGGGATTAAACCCAGTGGTGTCCAGAGTAGAAACTGTTCTAATACAGAGCCATGCCACTAGCCCCTGGGCCTATGTTCTTAAATTTATTCTATCTGTAGTTCTAATATACTGTCCCTATTTACGCAGTATCTGTAATCTCATCACATCTATTTAACTTAAATTGTGTTTGTACCGGAGTGCAGTGTGTGAAGAGGTCAGAAGAGGGCACCAAGTCCTTTGGACCAGAAGTAAATGGAGGCAGCCACCTAATGTAAGTGTTGAGAACCAAATGTGGGTCCTCTACAAGAGCACTAAGCACTCTTAAGCCTCGAGCCACCTACCTAACACATTGATTGGTTTGTTTTGTTGTTGTTTTGTTTTTGGTTTTTTGAGACAGGGTTACTTTGTGTAGCTCTGATTGTACTGGAACTCACTCTGTAGACCAGGCTTGCCTTGAACTCTGAAATCTGCCTGCCTTTTGCCTTTGAAGTGCTGGGATTAGAGGTTTGGGTCACCACCCTGAGACTGACACTGTTTTTTTTTTTTTAAAAACATTTATTTATTTATTATGTATACAATATTCTGTCTGCAGTCTGCATGTCTGTCTGTAGGCCAGAAGAGGGCATCAGATCTCATTACAGATGGTTGTGAGCCACCATGTGGTTGCTGGGAAATGAACTCAGGACCTCTGGAAGAACAATTAGTGCTCTTAACCTCTGAGCCATCTTTCCAGCCCTGATTTTTTTTTTTTTTAAAGCAGTTTAAAAAAATGAGACAGACAACTGGGTTGCAAAGATGAATCAGCAGGAAAAAGGACTTGTAAAAATGAGATGACCCAAGTATAAAATCCCAATATTCCACAATGGAAAGAAATTACTAGAAGCAGCCTTCCGACTTCACATGCTGGCCCTGGCACACCACTCAAACACACAAAAATAAATAGGCAAAAAGCTCTTTCAACTACCACTCATTAACAAATACATTACTGACTAAACCAGCAATACTTAGTAAGTTTTACCTCTCTACCCAAATCCTTTCCTTCTAAAAATAACTAGCTAAACTTAAGGAATCATCTCGTTTCTCTTTTACTTCCCATCTATAAGCACATTCTATAAGTTAAAGTTTACATTATTGTGAAAGAAGTACAATTATAAACTCATGGATCTAACTATATTTGATATAATATAAACTATTAGTTATCTTTAAATGATTTCAGATAACCATCCCATTTTTGGTCAGTAAAAATCCCTTTGCTCTTTTATTTATGTATATATTTTGTTTTTTTTCTGAGACAGCGTTTCTCTGTGTAGCCCTGGCTGTCCTGGAACTCACTCCATAGACCAGACTGGCATCTAACTGAAGAGATCCATCTGCTTCTGCACCCTAAGTGTTGGGATTAAAGGTGTGCACCACCATGTCCAGTTGTGATTTTTTTTTAAGTTTATTTTTATTATATGTATGCTTGTGTGTCTGTGTTGGCTAGATGCCTTAGATTCTCCTGGAGATGAACTTAGGGGTCATTGTGAATCATTTGATGTAGGTTTTAGAAACTGAACTCAGGTAGTCTCCAAGAGCTTAAATTAAATGCTAAACCATCTCTTTCCAAACACTTTTTTACATTCTTGTATGTGAGTGTCTCTGTATGTATGTAAGGACATGTGCCACTCAGTGTATGTTCAGAAAACAACTTGATAGTCACTTCTCTTCTGAGTCCTATGAACTCAGGTAGTCAGGCTTGGTGGTAGATAACTTTATCCATGGACCCAGCAAACTGGCCCATGAATCTTTTTGATAGACCCTAAGTAGCCTTTAATTCTTTCCTATGTAGAATGAAAAAATACTTTATCTTTTAACACAAATGTATTTCAAGACCACAATCTAGGTACCAGGTTGTTCACTGACATGGAGATTTGATTTCTGTTTTTATAGGATCATCCAAATTTAAAGACAAATAACTAATAATTTATTGAATTTCCAATCCTGTTAAAGTTGGGTTCAAGTTTGGGTTTTGTGTTTATTTTAAAGGGTGTTTTTGTCTGCATGTATGTGTACCACATGCATGCCTGGTGCCTGTGGAGGCAAGAAAAGTATGTTAGATCTCCTGGAACTACAGTTACAGATGGTTGTGAGCTGCCCGGTGAGTGCTAGGAACTTAACCGAGTCCTCTGCAATAGCTGCCAGTGCTTTCAATTATGGAGCCATCTTTCCAGCTCAAACCTGAAGGCCAGATGGCTTCAATCCTCCTGCAGCAGGATCCTCTCTATTTTATACTCACCTACTTTAGACTATGTATGAGACATACAATAATCTCTGGGTAGCAATGTCAGTATTTCACAGAAAACATTAGAGCTTTCAGATGCGTTTTTTTTTTTTTTTTCCTGAGACAGGGTTTCCTCTGTAGCTTTGGAGCCTGTCCTGGAACTCACTCTATAGGCCAAGCTGGTCTCAAACTCACAGAGATCTGCTTCTCTCCGCCTCCAGAGTGCTGGGATTAAAGGCATGAGCCTCCACTGCCCAGCTCAGACATGTTTTTCTTATTTTTCTCCTTAAAACTAGTTATACCGTATCGTCACTTTAGGAACTATAGTTTTTATATATTGTATTCTCTGTTAATTCATACACATACACACATATACATTTATCAAAGACAGTGTGTGCATGCTAGAAAAGTACTGTCTTTAATTGAAGTACTCCCAGTTCCTGATTCTACTCAGTAATCAGTTGGAACCAGGAGAGACCACTCACATATGACAATATGAACTCTATTACTGAGTCATAATCACAGACACGGACTACATGATGAATATTTGTCTTTTGTTGACATCTTTCTGATTATCTGAAGCTTATTCAATAGTAATTTTGTTATGAAATTAAGAAACAATATCCCGAGTCTTTGGTATACATGTGTGCATGCATTCTTGTGTACAGGTTTGAAAGCCAGAGGCTGATGTTGGGTTCTCCGTTTTCAAACAGGGACGCCGGGCGGTGGTGGTGCACGCCTGTAATCCCAGCACTTGGGAGGCAGAGGCAGGTGGATCTTTGTGAGTTCGAGACCAGCCTGGTCTACAGAGCTAGTTTCAGCATAGGCTCCAAAGCCACAAAGAAACCCTGTCTCGAAAAACAAAACAAAACAAAACAAAAAAAAGAGTAATATACAGGAACAATGGAATAATAAAAGGGATTTACTGTGTTTAACCTGGAGCCATATGTTTAAGTTACACTAGCTGGCTAGTCAACCACTGGAGCTGTTTTCCTCACCTATTACCAAGCTGGGGCTACACAGAGGGTGCCTCTATGCCTCTTTTGTGAGTGGATGCAAAGCTAAACTGACTTTCTTTTGACTGTATACCACCCTCAGCACTAGCTGTCTCCTCTGCATACCTTTAAGTACCGATGCAGACCTGTGACGATTTAACAGCCACTACATTTAATAGTATGTAAAACTGTTGGCTCTTGTTTTCTTTCCTTGAGTATTTCCTTTACTAATTTTATTTCTCTGTTGCACAAAGGGCTATTGTCTAAATGTATCTGATTTTCCTTCTTACAAACCAAAATCTTAGATATATAAGATATTTTCCTTTTTTGTTTATGCCTAGTAACTTCAATACTTGACAATATGGCTCTATTTTCAATTTAGAGCCTCAAATTTTATTCAATTTCCAAAAAAAAACCCCTTAAGTTACACTTTTTAGCATTTAAGCTATTATTCTGCCTTTATTTTCTAAATAGTGTCCTATTATATATGCCCTTAATTTGTCAAGATTGCTTTACTTTCTCTACATTTTCATATTTAATTTCATCATTAAAGAAATTCTTTTTTCCTAATTACTCAAAAAATTAGCATACATTCTTGTGTTTATCTCATTTTACGTTCATTGTTTTCTGAAATCTCCCATTTTTAAATTTTTTTTTCCCATGCAGGGTTTCTCTGTGTATCTTTGGAGTCTGTCCTGGAACTCACTCTGTAGACCAGGCTGTCCTCAAACTCACAGAGATCTGCCTGCCCCTGCCTCCCAAGTACTGGGATTAAAGGCATGCACCACCACTGCTGGGTTAAATCTTCCATTTTTTAAAGTATCATTAATTTTTTTTAAGTTCTTGTCTTAAAAAATTTATTTTAATCATGTGTATGTTTCTACCAGTGTAAACGAGTCAGAAGGCATTGAATTATCTGTTGTTTCTGTATAGATCTCTACTGTCCTGGAAAGCATGTTGTATTGTAGACCAGGTTGGCCTTAAACTCAAGAGATCTGCCTTCCTCTGCCTCCTGAGTGCTGGGATTAAAGGAGTGTATCACCATGCCCAGTAGATGAATACTTTGCCTCTAAACGTCATATGGTTACCTTGTGTCCAAGAAAGTCACAGAAGGTGCTGCTTATCTCCTGAACTAGGGGTTAGGATAATTTTGAGCCACCATGTAGGTGCTGAACCTAGAGCAAGTTTTCTTTTTTTCCTTTTGGTTTTTTGAGACAGGGTTTTTCTGTGTAGTCCTGGCTGTCCAGGAACTTACTCTGTAGACTAGTCTGGTCTTAAATTCAGAGATCTGACTGTTTCTGTCTCCTAAAAGCTGGGATTAAAGATGAGCACCACAACATCTGACTTTAGCTTCTTTAATGCCTACCTCTAACTTTTATTTTTCAATTTATTCGATTTTTTACCTTTAACCTAGCTAAACTTCATCTATTATTTCAGTCTCTGTGCGATTATATAGCCAACAGTTGTTCTCAGTGAGGAGCTTTGTTCTAGAACAGAATACTAGGGATTTTATGTAGATCAGACAGACCTCTAAATCATAGAGGTTTGCTTGCCTCTGCCTTCTGGTGTTGGGATCAGAGGCTTGTGTCACTATGCTTGGTTGTATGTTAATTCCCACCCACCCACAATGGTGTAAATTATTGATTAAGATAACAGTGATAATATGCTAAAAAGGTAACATACCGGACATATTTGCTTAAATCAGATCTATTTTTAAAGTTCTTAGGAGGGAACCAGAGAGGTAAAGGTACTTGCCTACTGTTGAGTTCAATCCCTGGATCTCAAGTGAAGGTGTATACTATTGCATGCATGCCCACACACATACATCACAGGCTCACATGAAAATATATCAATTTTAAAGAATGCTCTTGTGACTAGCCAATATGGCTCAGTAACTAAGGGTGCCTGTAATCAAGCCTAATGACTTAGTTCAATCCCCAGGATCTACACGATGGAAAAAAAACAGCTCTTCCAAGCTGTCCTCTGACCTCAATACATGTATGTGCATGGCATACGTGCATTTTTACATATATAACAAGTAAATGGAATAAAGTTAACATATAGTCTTGGCATCAAATTTCACTGCCTATAATTAAGAGCCAAAATATAATTATTTTACAAAGAACAAAATTCACAGAAAAACAAACATTTATGATAAAGACACTAATAAATAGATATAAACAGAAATAAATTCAAATGGGTCCTGTGGTGATGGCAGCAACACACACCTTTAATCCCAGAACTCTGGAGGCAGAGGCAGATGAATCTCTGTGAGTTTAAGGTCAGCCTGGTCTACTAAGTAAGACCCTGACAAGTAGAGTAAATAGGGTCCTATATTTTTAAAAACATTATTTGTTTTTAACTATGCATTAAAAGCTTCATACTTACAAAGTCTTCTTCTTCGAACTGCAACTTTTCTATTTTATCCTCTTTTTTTTCTTCCCTAATTTCTGTTGGTGGTTTTTCTTGAAAGGTGCAGCCTTTCCGGGAGTGGAAGCTGCCATTCCAGTGTCGATGGTTTCCTGTGCTACCTCCACTTCGTTGGCTCATGCCATCATGACCTCGGGAAGAGCCATGCCAACCAGATGGATTCCCTGTGTTTCCAGCATATGTTCCCTTAGAGACACCAGAGTCCACAGAATCATGGCGGAATAGAGAGGGTTGGTGCCAAGAATCTAAAATAGTAAGGAAAAGTAAGGTATTAGATATCTGTTTCTTATAAATACAGAAATAACTTGGCCAGATGCTTCCTGCTTTGGTCAAAGTTACTTTCAAAAGGCCTTCAAGAAACCTCTTAAATAAGAAGTATACACACACACACAGAGGGAAAAAAAAAAACGTTAAATACACCCTTCTTTGTGAGAAATTCTCCCTGCCTCACTGTGCTGGAAATCCAAAAGAGGGTTCTGCTGTGTTAAGTGTACATAACACTTAGCAAAATCCTCAGCCCTTCTAAATTAGCTCTGGAACTGGACAAGATGATTAATGAAAACATGTTACGTGTAGACACCAGGTAATCACTATTTCTAGATTATGGATATACAGCTAGCCTGAGTTTGGTCTCAACAGCAGTTTGTTTTCATTTTGGTCTTTTTGAGACAGGGTCTCAATAAACTTGTTGGTCTTGGAACTATGCGGATTAGGCTGGCCTAAAACTCACAGAGATCCACTTGCCTCTGTCTCTTGAGTGTTGGGATTACCAGTGGATCACTATGCCTGGTTCTAAGTAGTAGTTTAAATATATGGTCACAACAGCTGGAAATGACTCACCTCCTGTAGTACGTAGAGGTCCATTGTTAAAAAAGCCATCAGAAGAATTATGTCGACGACGGCTTACTCCAAATCTACCTTCTCCACGGGATAGGTGCTCTCCGTGTTTGTCAAAGGTGGCTATAGATGACTAACATAAAAGATAGAGAGGCAAAGATTTAGTTTCTTTCAGTATGTTATTGGGTTCTAAATCAGGTGTTCAAAAACAAAAACCATTGTGGAAGTACAGTATCAACACTAAGAAGACCACGAGGTAACTGCTGTGAGTTTCAGCTCAGCTATACAGGAAAACCTTGACTCAAAAGTAAACAAATAAATGCTAATATTATAGATGTGAGCAATCATAACCAGTTTATTACAATTTCTGTTTTTGAGTCAGGGCCTCATTCTCTAATTCCAGAGGCCTAGAATATACTATGTAGCCCAGGTTTACATCAGACTTGTGGCACTCCTTGTACTTCAGCTTCTAGAGTACTGGATTACAGTTATAATCTACCATTCCTGTATTACCATGGTCTTTTTTTTTTTTTTTTTGATTTTTCAAGACAGCGTTTCTCTGTGGCTTTGGAGCCTGCACTGGAGCTAACTTTTGTAAACCAGGCTGGTCTCGAACTCACAAAGATCCGCCTGCCTCTGCCTCCCGAGTGCTGGGATTAAAGGCGTGCGCCAACACCACCTGGCTATTACCATGGTCTTAAAAACTTATTTCTAAGCCAGGCAGTGGTGGCGCATGCCTTTAATCCCAGCACTCGGGAGGCAGAGGCAGGCCAATCTCCATGAGTTTGAGGCCAGCCTGGTCTACAAAATAAGTTCTAGGACAGGCTCCAAAAGCTACATGGAGAAACCCTGTCTCGAAAAACCAAAACCAAAACCAAACAAACAAACAAACGAACAAAAAAACCCATAAAACTTTAGTTCTAAACATTACCTCATATTTATAGCAATTATGTAACTTTAGTATCAGTTTCATTTCCTTTATACTTGAGGAAAAAAAAAAAATCAAGCAGATTAAGTCTTTGATTTACACAAAAGAAAGTTTTCGAAAGTCACAGATTAACTCTAATATTCCTATTCCAAGAGCACCTACTTTATTTACCAAGGCAGGAACTCTCAGAGTCATACAGTCATGCTTGCCTAAGGGATCCTGTTTCCATTTCCCTAGTACTGGGATTAACACTAGAATTACTGGAGGTTGCTATCCTGCCCAGGTTTTAAGTTGAGTGCTGAGGATCCCATGCTTGTGCACCACTCTGTAGACTGTGAGTTTTCTCCCTAGCTTCCTATATATCCTCTACCTGTGACAGTGATGGTGGATTGAAATTGTCAACTAGGATATGGGATGTCTAGAAAAAGCATATCTTGAATATGATTAAGAGTGTTTTCCAGAGGAGTGTTAGTGAACTGAGCTGGAAAGATCCTCCCTGAGTTGTTGGCACTATCTACTTAATGTGAGGAAAAGGCAGATAAGCAAAGCATTCACTGTCCAGCATTTCACCCTATTTGAACAGGGACCTTTTTGGTTTTTTGCCCTGCCACCAGTAAGGGAGAAATTCTATTTCTTAGCCTTTAAACACAGACTTGCTTCAGCCATTTTTCAAAGACCTTTGAGGGCACTTGCACATATGTTTACAAACACATTTGGAAAAAAAAAAAGAAGAGGTTTTAAGGTAGATATTGATGTGAATAACATAAATAACACATAATTACTCAAGCTCTTAAGTTTGTTTTTAAAGATTTTACATGTGTAAGTAAGTGTCTTGCCCAAATGTATGTATCTAAGTATATCACATGCACACTAGGTGCCCAAAGAGATCAGAAGAGGGAATGAGATCCCTATGGATGGTTTTGAGCCACCCTAAGGGTTCTGGGTGTCAAATCCAGGTCCCTTCAAAAACAAAACAAACAAACAAACAAAAAACCAACAAGAACAGCAATACAGCCTGAAACAGAAGTCACAAACCAGTCAGGATGAAAAGAACTGGTATGTTTGGGTAGTTACTGCAGAAATGGAAGACAGTACCTTAGCTGACTGTGGCGTTGAGAAGTTTAGCCAAGCAGGAACAAAGTCATGCTGCGCCATTTAGGTCCAGTGTCTTTTCAGCAAGATGAGGCATCCAACCTCATGGCCAGGATCTAAGAGAGATAACACAAATCACTGATGTATGACATAAAGAGTCTGTGATTAATCTACAATCTTCCTTTACAAGACCGAACCCCTGAATTTATCTACAGATTACTTCCAGGATTCCAAATCTCAAGAATTCTAACAAAAGCAATGTTTTATATGACTATGAAAACACACACACACTGAAAACATGAAAGGTTATATGAAGGAAGCAAATGTGTTCTTGAGTTTTAATACCTATTTTAATAAATTATAGGCCCAGTAGCTGGGCCTGATGGTGTACCCCTTTAATCCCAGCATTTGGGAGGCAGAGGCAGGTGGATCTTTGTGAGTTCAAGGCCAACTGGTCTAAAAAGCAAGTTGCAGGACAATCAAAACTGCTACACAGAGAAACCCTGCCAAAACAAACAAACAATAATAACAATAACAAAAAACCCCAAACCAACAGATACCTATAGAACATTGGTTCTCAACCTGTGTGTTGCAACTCCTGTGGGGGAGGACCATTCATGAAGGTTGAATATCAGATGTCCATCATATGAGATATTTACATTATGATTCTTAACAATAGCAAAATTAGTTATGAAGCAGCAAAGAAAATAAGTTATGGTTGGGGGGGCATTGTATTAAAGAGTCATTAGGAAGACTGAGAACCACTGTTCCAGAAGCTCAAGAGTTTTTCCATTTACCTGACAAACATTTCTTCACACACCAACTTGTATCAGTTTTCCTTAAGAGATTCACTGATGTACCCAAATCACCGATATTCTTCAAAATTAAATACTTCATAGTATAACACATTTTTTTTTTAATGGCATATACTCCATGTATGTTTTCTCTAAAGACAGATATATGATACTTACCCTCAGAGTGTCACCTCTGTGGTCCTGTTTCCAAAGTTGCCAGCTGTATCTTCCACGAGGTTTTCTTGTAAAAAGGGTGCTTAAGTAGCCTGGCCAGCAGCACGCCTTGTGATGAAGCACAAAGAAGCCCAGCTCTGTGTGGCTCACTCTCTTAATCCTCTCAATTACTCATCCTGAACTACCTAGTTCCTGACACGTTTCCAAAGGGGGAAGGGGAAGGGGAAGGGGGAAGGGGAACATAAAAAGTTATTTGTTACATTTAAAAAAGGGGGGAAAGGGGGAAAAGCTATGGTCTACGTTCACCTCATTCAACTTCCCTGAGCAATGGCACTATGATGTTGCTTAAAAGGGCAAAACACGGACATTTGCACAGTGAGTGCAAATACTGTTCATAACAAGGTCATAACTAGAAAGACAGGTGGTCTCAGGTGTGTGCAAGAAATGTCATTAAGGTGATAGATCAAGAATGTAATAGTAAAGCAGTGTAAGAGATCTTCTGAACACTCAATTCCAATGGCACAATATCCACGACAAAAGCCTTTAAAACACAAATCTCATTATCTGCTTAAAACGGTGTGTTCTTTTATCTGTCTTAAACTTCAAAATCTAAAGATATAAGAAATCTTGTTTTGGTGGTTTTTATTTGATTTTTGAAAGGAACCAGGCAGAAACTTGATTTATCTTTCCTGCCACAGAACAAGAGCTTGTTTCAAGGCAAATTTCTTGGTATAAAGCTACTAAATATGTATCCTACTTCTTTGGTCTTTACTATTTATAAATTCAAAGCAAAATTATAAGTAGAAAAGATAAGGGTCAAGGAGAAAGAGAATTCCAAAATGGGGGTTTCTTCTTATCAATTTTCTGTATTTCACTTGTTCTCCTCCTTCCCAAAAACTGAACTGAGCTTCCAGAAGTGATACGAAGAATCTTCTATTGCTTTATTGAAGAAATCACTTTTTAATTTGGGTCCATCTCCATCATTACTCAATCATTAAAAAGGCCACTTGAGTCTACCAATCTATAAATGATAAACAAAACAAAACACATAATTAGAAGAGTCACATCTCACTGCAAATGAATATATCAAACCATGATCTCAACAGTAAAATCCTTAAATTAAATTTAGATACTAATCTGTCATGGCCTAAAACATGGCTACAAGTTTTCTTGTTGTTGAGACAAGGAATTACTATGCTGCTCAGGTTTCCCCTGACCTCAGCAGCCTCCTGAATCAGTCTTCCAAGCAGTCAAGACTACAGGCATGTCCTACTACACCTAACTTTTGTTAAGTCCTTTAAAGATTTTATATCTGTCTCCTTAACATAGATTTTTTTTTTTTAAAAATACAACCATTTCTCCAACAAGCCATCAAAGGTAATTCAGAAATGCCAATTACTAGTTCTTCTTACATCTGTATTTTCAACTTACCTAATTGGTCAAAAGTATATACAGTGTGTAGAAATACTACCTACCATCATTATCTAATTATCAAGTATTATTCAAAGGTAGATCATTAAGAAAATCTATTTGCCTTATATATTTACATTGTACATATTTTAGATAATTATCAATTTAGAGACAAATAAATCTCTTCTTATCTAAATTGGTATGTACTAAGAAAGTGCAAATATTTCTTTGCCAATTCTCAATGTTCTTCCAGGGCTACAAATGTCTTTGACAGAAGAACTTTGGTATCTTTGGGGAAATTCTAGTAGGCTGACAGATCCTTGGCGTTATTGAGTTACGTTCATGAAATGCAAAATACCAAGTTCAAGAGGTATTTAATAACCACTGCTTCTCAAGCTGAGTGCTGAATAAAAACATTTACTCAGTCTCTATTCTCTTCGTGTGCTTCTAATACTTAAGTATTAAAACAAGTATATACAAAGCTTAAGTAAAAGATATATGCCCTTCACCTATATTCCTTGAAAGTTTGTGGAACAGTGATAAAAACTGACTATATTGCTGGGCATGGTGGTGTACACTTTGAATATCAACACCGAACTTTGTCTTGCTGTGGAACAATCTTTTTGTACACTGTAAAGATGTATTTGCCAGGGCTCCTTCTGGTTAATAAAGAGCTGAATGGCCAATAGCTAAGCAGGAAAAAGTTAGGTGGGATTTCCAGACAGAGAAAAACAAACAACAATTAATAAGCCAGATGGTGGCAACGGCAGCACATGCTTTTAATTACAATACTTAGGAAGAAGAGGCAGTCCAAAGTACCAGGACAGACAGGTCTACACAGAAACCTCCTCTCGAAAAACCAGGTCCTCTGGAAGAGTAGCCGGTGCTCTTAACTTCTGAGCCATCTCTCCAGTCCCCCAGGTTTTTGGTTTTTCAAGACAAGGTTTCTTTGTGTAGACCTGTCTGTCCTGGAACTCTGGACTGCCTCTTCTTCCCAAACTGGACAAGCAGGACACGAAAGATGAGACAAGGGCTGGAGAGATGGCTCAGTGATTAAGAGCATCGCCTGCTCTTTCAAAGGTCCTGAGTTGAATTCCCAGCAACCACATGGTGGCTCACAACCATCTGTAATGAGGTCTGGTGCCTTCTTCTGGCCTGCAGGCATACACACAGAATACTGTATACATAATAAATAAATAAATATTAAAAAAAAAAAAAGATGAGACAACTGCCTAATTTTCCAAGACAGGGTAGTTCAGTCCTTAAGACTAATGGATGCCCCAACATTGATGTCTCTATTGTTTCTTAGTCTTGGAAGTTGTTTCCATTGCACTTCCTGTTTACTCAAGCAATATTTGATCCTTCTTGGGTCTCTGATGAAGTTGAAGATATTTAGAGTTAGTTTTCTTTGTTACTAAATTCAGAAAAGGAACTTAAAAGAGAAATGTAAAATATATACGGTTGAGAGACAACAAAGCTTAAGTTGTTTAAGAAAATGTTTTAAGATCTAAAAAGGTATTTTTAGGCTAGTAATACAAGCAATGGTAAAAATGGTTTATTATCTAAGGATAGATAATACTTAGATAATAGAAATGCTCCAAATTTGCTAAATACATATTGACTGGACATTATGAATGCAATCTTTACTTGAAAATTGTTCTTATTGTATATAGTTTTACTTTGTTAAAGTTAAAACCTTCCGTTTTTATTTGGACAATACCTGATAATTGTTTTTATTGTATATAGTTTTATTATGTTAAGAGTGAAAACCTTACTTTTAATTTAGAGAAAAAGGAGGAAATGTGGAATAATCTTTTTGTACACTGTGAAGTTGTATCTTAGCCAAGACACCTTCTGATTGGCTCAATAAAGAGCTGAATGGTCAATAGTTAGTCAGAAAGAGGTTAGGCAGGACTTCTTGACAGAGAGGGAGAAGAGAAGAGATCAATCTAGGCATGGCAGAGAAGGACATGGAGAGGAAGAAGGAGGTGCAAGATGGAAGAGAGGTAAAAAGCCACAAGGCAAAATGTAGATTAATATAAATGGGTTAAATTATAAGACTAGTGGGGCAGGCATAAGCTATAGGGCAAGCTTTCATAATTTATAAGTCTACATGTCTTTTTTTTTTTTTTTTTTTTTTTTTGTGAGTAGCCTCTCCCCTCAATCCATCTCCAGGCCTGGAAGAGGAGAATGAAGTCAGGCAGTGGTGGTGCATGCCTTTAATCCCAGCACTCAGGAGGCAGAGACAGGTGGATCTCTGTGAGTTCAAGGCCAACCTAGTCTACAGAACTAATTCTAGAATAATTAGGGCTGTTACACAGAGAAACCCTATCTCAAAAAAAAGAAGAAAAAAGAGGTGGATGATTACCAAGACAGTAAAAGGTTCTTGTTGTAAAGTTCAAGCCACTTTCCACAATGTTGATATGGTTTTTGTTTTTTGAGACTCTCGTTATACAGCTATGGCTCACCTAGAATTTATAATGAAGACCAGGCTATACTCAAAATCATGGGTGTTGCTACTGCTTCTGTCTCCTTTGTAATGGAATTCCAGTACAGCATCATCTATAAATATGTTGCATGGGGAGGGGTTAAGTGTTTTGAATGGAAACATCCCCTCAAGGCTCATGTATTTGAACATATGGCCCCCAGTTGGCAGTGCTATTTGGAAATTATGGAACCTTCAGGAGGTAGAATCTTGCTGGAAGTATGGAAGTAGTATGTACTGGTGCAATGGGGTAAGAGGGTAGAGATATGAGCTTTGAAATCTTATAGACTAGCCTTGCTTCCAGTGTTGGCTTCCTCTCTGCTTCCTGTGTGTGGATGAATATGTAACCTACCTAACATGCCTTCCTCATTGTTATGAACTCTTTCCTCTGGAACCATAAACCAAAACAATTCTTTCTTCTGTAAGTTGCTTTTTGTGAGTATGGTTTTTCAAGACAGGGTTTCTCTGTGTAACAGTCGTAGCCGTCCTAGAACTCTGTAGATCAGTCTGGCCTCAGAACTCACAGAGATTCACCTGCCTTTGTCTCCCAAGCACTTGGATCAAAGGTGTGCATCACCACCACCTGGCCTCTATGTTGCTTTTGATTTTAGTATTTTATCATTAACAACAAAAAAGCCTAATACAGACAGACAGTAAAAGTTGAAGGAGAAGGTAACGGAGAGACAAATATTACAAGCTTTCACTCATACGGGGAACCTACATTTAAACACAGAGGTCATACTGGGCGGTGGTGGCTCATGCCTTTAGTCCCAGCACTCGGGAGGCAGAGGCAGGCAGATCTCTGAGTTCGAGGCCAGTCTGGTCTACAAGAGTTAGATCCAGGACAGGCTCCAAAGCTACAGAGAAACCTTGTCATGAAAAACCAAAAAACCCACAGAGGTCATAAAAGAAAAAGAGAAAAAAAATAAAAGAGGACTATTTGGGAAGGAATGATTAGTAGGCAGGAATAAAGGAGTATAATAAGGCCAAATATAACCAAAGTACAATGATAAACATGAAAACATCATCATGCTTTTAAAAAATGAACAGTGGGGCAGTGCTGGCACTTGCCTTTAATCCCAGTCCTCAGAGGCAGAGGCAGGTACAAAGAGAAACCATGTCTCAAAACAACAAAAAACCTGCCAGGCGTGGTACTAGTACTCAGGAGGCAGATCTTTGAGAGCTCCAAGACAGACAAAGCTACACAGAGACCCTGTCTCAAAATACAACAAACAAAAGAAAACATACACAAAAGCTTTCAACTTCATGTTGTGCTGAGACTAACACAAATAGAAACAAGTTGTACAAATCAAGAGTCTTAGTTAAAAACAAAACACATTTAGGTAACTTAACTAGAAAAGAAATTTACCAAAACACCACTGGAGTTCAGAGAATTAGTAGACTTTGATTTGGCAAATATATAAAACAACGGAAGCTAAACAGATGAAACCACTGCCATGGTCACAACACAAGAGCTGCCAAAAGGATGAATTCTAAATTGTCTTTACTTCTTTGTAGTTCACTGCACAGCCTGGGTATGCATATTCAAGCACATAGCCTCTTCAGCATTCTCTCCCAGTTAGATTCATGATAAAACAATATAAAAGGGGTTGAAATGGTAGAGACAAAACAAGCACTACATTATGTCTCAGAGGCTAGAGTGTGACACCAAGCCTGACGACTCGAGTGAGTGTAATCCCCAGAACATATAACATGAAAAAAGAAAACATGCTGGGCAGTGGTGGGGCACGCCTTTAATCCCAGCACTTGGGAGGCAGAGGCAGGTGGATCTTTGTGAGTTCAAGGCCAGCCTGGTCTACAAGAGCTAGTTCCAGGACAGGCTCCAAAGCTACAGAGAAACTCTGTCTCGAAAAACCAAAAAAAAAAAAAAAAAGATTCCTCAAAGTTGTCCTCTGACCCCTCCCCACAATGTAAAGAAATGATCTTTTTTTCTTGATATTTATTGAGCTCTACATTTTTTCCTGCTCCCTTCCCCCCTTCAACCCTCCCCCAATGCCCCTATGCTCCCAATTTACTCAGGAAATCTTGTCTTTTTATACTTTCCCATGTATATTAGGTCTGTGTAAGTCTCTCTTAGTGTCCTCATTGTTGTCTAATTTTTCTATGATTATGGTCTGTAGGCTGGCTTTCTTTGTTTTATGTTTAAAAACCACCCATGAGTGGGTACATGTGACAACTGTCTTTCTGTGTCTGGGTTACCTCACTCAAAATAATGTTTTCTAGTTCCATCCATTCTCCTGCAAAATTCAAGCTGTCGTTATTTTTTTTCCTGCTGTGTAGTACTCCATTGTGTAAATGTACCACAATTTTTGATCCATTCTTCAGTCTAGGGACATTTAGATTGTTTCCAGGTTCTGGCTATGACAAACAAAGCTGCTATGAACATAGTTGAGCAGATGTCCTTGTGGCACGATTGAGCATCATTTGGATATAAACCTAAAAGTGGTATTATTGGGTCTTGAGGAAGGTTGTTTCCTAATTTTCTAAGAAATCTCTATACTGACATCCAAAGGGGTTGTACCAGCTTGCAGAAGTATTCCCTTTCCCCACACCCTCTCCAGCATAA
>JAQHUG010000469.1:917576-948527 GCA_028555095.1 Dicrostonyx torquatus | reverse complement strand
GAGTTCTCTGTTTAGGTCTGTACTCCATTTTTTTATTGGATTATGTGATCTTTTGGTGTTCAATTTCTTGAGTTCTTTGTATATTTTGGAGATCAGACCTCTGTCTGGTGTGGGGTTAGTTAAAAAACAATAATAAAAAATCATCTTAAAAATAAAATTAGTAGGGGTTGGAGAGGTGGCACAGCGGTTAAGAGCACTCACTGGCTGCTCTTCCAGGGGACCCAGGTTCAATACCGAGCACCCACATGGCAGCTCACAACCGTAACCCCAGTTCCTAGGAATCCGACACCCTCACATAGACATATATGCAGGCAAAGCACCAACACATAGAAAACAAACAAACCGATGATGAACTAAAACTCTATCATTGTACCTTCTGCATCTCTGCTCTGAAATTTTTAGAAAATAGTAATGTTTTAACTTTCTCAGGTAGTTAATCTTCTCTAATACTTTGTTACATTCAAAGGACACATTTAATGCAATCAAACCTATTATCAAACATCTAAAAACCAAATCTAAAATCAAACACTTCTAAATAAGAATGACATATTTAAATAAAACAGAGATAAGAAAAATTCTACCAGAGCCAAGAATACAAAACAAAGAAGCATATATTACCAGATGCAATCTGACCATTACTTCTAGTTTTTAAGATCCTGATAATTAAGAGGACTATATTTATGCAGGATCATGAAACTTTTTTTTGATGGCAGCTGCTATTTTTAAATTATTCTATTTTTATTTATGTGTGTGAGTGTGTGTATGTGCACTATGTGGGTGTGTGGTATCTATAGAGGTCAGCAGACAGTTGCAAGCCACTATATGGATGCTGGGAACCAAACCTGGGTCCTGTGCAAATGCAACAAGTGTTCTTAACAGCTGAGTCCCAGCCCTGTTTGTTTTTTAGTCCAGGCTGGCCTCAATCTAACTGACTAAATAAATATATGTCAGAGGAAGATATAAACTCTATCCTGCTCATCCCAGGTGACAGGATCACAGCTGTGAGTTAGGAACCTACCACGCTGTTTATGAAATTAAGATTATTCAAATTTCTTTTTTACAATTTAGAAAATGAACCCAGGATCAGGAACTCTAATACTATACTAAATTCCAACATTTAAATATTACAACTCCAATTTGTTGTTGTTTTTATACACAGAGAAACCCTGCCTTGAAAAACAAAAAACAAAGAATTCATCTCAAGAAGAGATGTGGCTCAGTTCACAGAGTGCTTGTCTATCATGTAAAGCCCTGAGACTGGAAAAGATTGTGAGTTACCACGTGGATGCTGGGTATTGAAACTCGGTCCTCTTCAAAAGCAGTAAGGGTTCTTAACTTCTGAGTCAACTCTCCACCCCCTCATAGTCTTTTTTATGTGCAGTAAGATATGAGTGAAGATGTCTCAGAAGGCAAACCCAACAATCTGAGTTCCATCCCTGGACCCACATACTGGAAGGAAAGAACTGACTCTTAAAAAGTTGACAGAGAAACCTTGTCCCAAAAAAACAAAACAAAACAAAAGTTGTTCTTTCGCCTCAATATGTGCCAAAGCATGCATATGCTCACACAAATATGAAAAAGAATTTTAAAAGAGTTCAATTTGCAAGGTGTAATGGTGCATGCCTTTAATCACAGCACTTGGGAGGCAGAGGCAGGTGGATCTCTATGAGTTTGAGGCCAGCCTGGAACCTACAGATCCCAAAATAGTAAATGAAAATTTAAACCTTTAAGTACAAATAAGGGATTTCAAGCCAAATTTAAAGTACAGTCAACCTCAGGAGGAAAAAAAAAAAAATCACAGCCAATCTTAAACCTCATGTTCAATTTTTTTTTTTCCATTCCAGTGATTTGGCCTTTATAGTCCTTTTTTTTTTTTTAATCCTTTCTTTTTTTGTTTTCTGAGACAGGGTTTCTCTATGAAACAGTCCTGGCATTGAAGGTCTTTATAGTCTTACTAACGAAGCAAATGAGGCTGGCTGTTCACAGAAAAGTAAATTTAATGAGCAGTTTAAAATTAATTTCTTTAAGAAAGACCAGTGAAGGCTGAGCAGTGTTGGCGGGCGCCTTTAATTCCAACACCTGGGAGGGAGATACAGATAGAGCCAGCCTGGTCTTCTCAGTTCCAGGACAGGACAGGCTCCAAAGGCTAGAGAAACCCTGTCTTGACAAAACAATCAACAACCAAAAAGACTACCGGTTTTAATGTATTCATAGTGTGTCATGTACAAATCCTGGGCCTGATCCCCAGAACTACTACCACTACACTCCCTCATCCCAACTCCCCAAAACAGAATGAGAAAGGATGCTGTGATCTTGTACTTTTGTACATTAGCTGGCAAACTCTAAAGTTCTTTGGTTGTGGAATAACGTTTTACGGTCCCTGCCACCAGTGCACTAAAACTAGCACTAACAGTGTGCCTCTAGTGTCTGTTCTGCTGAAAAACTAAGTTTATCAAACAAATTAGTAAAGGGCTGATTGATTGCTTTAATAAAGGAAAATAAAGTAATACCATTCCCTTTCTGTATCTTTTAATGTACTTGAAATCATCTATAAAACTCAATTTATAGTGTTCGCTTTGGCAGCACATATACTAAAATTGGAACAATACAGAGAAGATTAGCATGGCCCCTGCGCTAGGATGACACGCAAATTTGTGAAGCGTAAAAACAAAACGAAACAAAACAAACTCAATTTATATTACAATAGGTAATGAACCTTACAATTAAAGTTAAAGAAGTTCAGTGTCTCTTATAGAACTCCCCATTATTTTTTGTTTTGTTTGATTTTTCGAGACAGGGTTTCTCTATGTGACAATCCTAGTTGTCTTGAACTTACTTTGTAGACCAAGTTGGTCTTGAACTCCCAGAGATCTTCCTGCCTCAGCCGTCCAAATGTTGGGATAAAAGGTGTGCATCATCACTGCCCATCTAAGAACCATTTTTTTTTTTAAAATTCTTTGACTGTAGCTAGTTTTGTTTGAGGCAGACTTCAGTAGCAAACAGAAATCATTGGGTTTGATTTAGAAGTAACTTGGGGTGTTATATTCCAGCACGAACAACTACATGCTAAACAAATGCGAAATAGTACCAACTACAATGACTTATAAAGTAAGTGTTATCTGTGTACTAAAAGTCTCCCTCCCATTTGTACAAAAAGACACAAAACCAAATGTGCCCTTTAAGAAAAAAAAAGAAAAAATATGTCTGTGAATGCAGTTTGTGTATGTGTTCCTGTGAACACAGGTGGACATATGCCACTGCACACTAGAGGTTGAGGACAATTTCCAGTGTCAGTCCATGTCTTCTACCTTGCCTGAGACAGGGTCTCACGTGCTGTTACATTTGCCAGGCTACTAGGTCCATGTACTTCCAGGGATTCCCGTCTGTTTCCCATTTCCTTGTAGGAACACTGGACAGCAGACTAGAAATGGTTTCATATGAGTTCTGGCCTTATAAATGCAAATCCTCATGCTTGTAAAGCAAGTACTTCATGCCCTGAGCCATCTTCCCAGCTCAAATTTGTCTTTTCTCTTTTTTTATTACATAGCATGTGTGTGGAGATCAAAGTACAATTTACTAGAGATGGTTTTCCTAACATCCACACAGATCCCAGGGATCAAGCTCAGGTCCTCTCAAGTGTGACAGCTACCCAACTGAGCTATTTTGTCCACCCTAAATTTTGTCTCATCTCAGGATGCTTTAAAATGGCTCATGATTCCTTAATATTAAAACAGTCTTGACTTTCATGTTTAAAGGCAAGCAGCCCAACCTCCATCAATGTAAAAACTAAACAAACAAAAAAACCTACTAAGGTCAGATTTACTTTAACTCAAGCACTAGAGGCAGAAGCAGGCAGATCTCTGGAGTTTGATGCCAACTAATGCCTACACAGCAAATTTCAAGCATTACAGAGTGAGACCAGGTCTCAAAACAAAACACACAGAACAAAAACCTTCAACCAACCAACAAGATCACAACACACACGCACACACAAACACAGAGGCAGCAAGTCAAGCACCTTGACAGCCCACATAGGTTTTTGTGGCTTCAACTGGCTAATAGACAAATGAATCTTAGCCTCATTTTTCTCAACTGCAAAGAATAAAACATCTGCTTAGCATGGCATGCTGTTGTACACATGAAATCATAGCTACTTAGGAGGAGGCGAAGCAGGAGGTTCACAGTCCAAGACCTGCTATAGCAACTTAGTGAGACCTAGTCTCAAATAACATTAAGGATACAATTAAGTATAAGAGTGCTTGGTTATCATCCAAAAAGCACTCAGTTCAATCAATCTTCAGTATCAGAAAGGCAAAAAAAAAAAAAAACCCACATTACCATCACAAAGTAATTAAGTCAATAAACAGAAAGCACTTTGAGCTAGACTTGGTGGCACACGCCTTTGATCCTAGCCCTTGGGAGGCAGAGGCAGGTAGATCTCTGTGAGACCAGCCTGGTCTTCAAAATGAGTTTCAGGGCAGCCAGAACTACACAGAGAAATCCTTGCCTTAAAACAAACAAACAAACAAACAAAAAAACAAAAACACAAAACAAAAATGGGCAGCAGCTTCTTCCTGACACATTAGTCTTAAACCATAAAATTAAGATAAGTTATCTTCTGAAAGAAGATTGAGAATTGTGTTTTAACTTTCAATGAGGATTTAACACAGAACTGAGTGGTGGTTGCACATGACTTTAATCCTAGCATTTGGAAGGCAAAGGCAAGTGGAGTTCGAGGTCAGTGGTCTACAGAAGAAGTTCCAGAGCTGTCAGGACTATACAGAGAAACCCAGCCTTGAAAAAAAATGATATATAAAAAATAAATTATAGGGGTTGGTGATTTGGCTTAGTGGTTAAGAGCACTTGCTCTTGCAGAGGAACCTGGGTTCAATTACAAGAACCTACATTGTAGCTCACAACCAACTATAACTCCAGTCCTAGGGGATCCAAGACCCTCCTCAGACATTCAAGGATATCATACATACATACATGTGGTATACATACATACATACAGGCAAAACATTTGTAAGGTTAAATATTTTTAAAATAAATTAATAAAAATAAATAAATTGGTGGTATATAGAACAGTGATAGCATGCTTGTAGCACGCACTAGACTCTGAATTCAATGCCTCATATTGAAAATAGTAGCCGGGTGTGGTGGTGCACACCTTTAATTCCAGCATTGGAAAGGTAGAAGAAGCAGGTAAATCTCTGAGGAGTTCCAGGCCAGCATGGCTCTACATCAGTGGTTCTCAACCTGGAGCTCAAGAACTCCATAAGGGTTGCACATCAGATTTTACATAATGACTCATAACAGCAGAAAAAATTAGTTATGAAGCAGCAATAAAATTTTATTGTTGGGGCTCACCACAACACGAGAAACTGTTTTGGGAAGTACTGTACAAATTCAGAAATTAGTAATTACTGAAGCATTAGGAAGGTTGAGAACCACTGCTCTACATATGAGACAAAGTCTCAATAAGAAATGTATATACTTATACATGTATACACAGAGAGAAATACATTTCAAGATTTTTTATCACATGCACATATTTAAATAGTTGAATGTACCCTTCTCTTCAACTAAGACTTTAAACAATCAAAGATAAGAATTGTTAAATTAGGAGCTGGAGAGATGGCTCAGAGGTTAAGAGCACTGGCTGATCTTCCAGAGGACCTGAGTTCAATTCCCAGCAACCACATGACGGCTCACAACCATCTGTAATGAGATCTGGTGCCCTCTTCTGGCCTGTAGGCTACATGCAGGCAGAACACTGTACACATAAAATCTTTTTTAAAATTGTTAAATTAATTCAAAATAAAGGCTTCCCATTCCCTTTCCCCAATTTCAAGAACTATAAAAGCACACCATAATCAACTGAAAGAATGTCGAGAAGAACAAAGGGCCCCTCAGAAGTAGAGTTCAGCTGTATTTCAAGTGAGGCCTCTCCCGAGGACCGTAAGAAATACGGCCAGGCGGTGGTGGTGCAGGCCTTTAATCCCAGCATTCGGGAGGCAGAGACAGGCGGATCTTTGCAAGTTCGAGGCCAGCCTGGTCTACAAGAGCTAGTTCCAGGACAGGCTCCAAAAAAGCTACAGAGAGACCCTGTCTCGAAAAAAACCACCTCCCCCCCCCCAAAAAAATACTGTCAAAACAGAACGCAAGAACTTGTCACTTCTGAAAAAAACCTAACATGATTTTCTTGGAAGCACAACAAAATAAAAATAAAAAACCCAAGAGCACTGGCTGCTCTTCCAGAGCACCCAGGTTTGAGTCCCAGCACCCACATGGCATCTCACAACTGCCCGACTCCATATCTAAGGGATCCAATGCCCTCTTCTAACCTCAGTAGGACCTACATGTACACAGTACTCAGACATACATGCAGGCACAATACCCATACGCATAATAAAATTCCTAGAAGAGACAAAAAACTTCCTGTTTGAAACAATGTATGAAAGTAACTGAAACCAACTCTCTGGAAGATCATATTATCTTGTGAATGGATTTTTATCGATCCATTCACAATTAGCATTCTATCTTATTTTTTGAATAGGTAACAGCTTCAATTCAATCACACCTTTCCAAAAACTAAAATTTGCTGTTATTTCTGTTACACTTCTGGCTGTGCGGGTTTCTGTTTGTTTTGAGCCAACAGAAAGAGGATCTTAGAAAAAAAAAATACAACCACCTGGCATTCCACTTCTGAAGGTTTTTACTTGCAAAATCATTTTTCTATTTTATTTTATTTGCAAGATTGTTATTTTATACATGCCTCATATCCTTCACGGAATGAGGTGAAAACGACCTTAAAAAACAGGACATCCTCAACAAACTACAAATTTCGGTCTGCTGAGATCAAACGCACTGTTTTTTTATGAGATTTACAGAGGAAAACGGATTATTACTAAGCAAAAAACCATAAACTTCAGGTTTTCCAAGTAAGCAATAAATATCAAAGTTAAACTACTCAACATATTATACAAACTGACCTCAAATGGGCACACAAAACTGGTACCACAGCAAAATTTCAGTAGTATTCGCTACTACCAAAAAAAAGCAAAAACAAAAAACCGCACCCATTCTTATGTAAACTTTAGAAGTAAACTTCCTGAACCTCACCTTTGTTTTCACCTACCCGCTCCATAGAGGCCAACTGCAAAAAGGGTCATTTAACGTCCCATAGGGAAAAACGACCGAAATGTTATTGTATTTAAGCGTTTAAACAGGGTACTTCCCCAGGATACAGCCATTTTAGAATCAGTATTTTTTTTTTTAATTTTATAGGCTGGGGAGATTTAGCATGGACTAAAAATGACTATTCAAGCCACTTCAAGACCAATCAATCAGTACTCCTTCCCAATGGGACGGAGTTTGGTAGTTAGCTGGTAAGACAATCTGAGGGAAAAGGTCTCACTAGCCCGGAGAACCCGAACTCAGGGCGTTAAAGTTCCCTTTCCCCTAGATATCCCACATTTGACTTACACGACTTTTCCCTCGTTAAGTTTCTCTTAACTGGAAAACAGAAGCCTTCGGCTCTTATTTTAAGGAAAGGGAAGAAAAGGAGTTAACGAAGTCACTCCACCACCACCAAGCCGGAACTCTTGGAAAGGAGCCTGAACCGCAGGTGAGCGTTTCCGACCCAGGACCGAAGTTGAAGTCGGAGCGCTCTGGAACGGCCGCGGCGACGCTAGTGTGCAAGGCTCCTCCCGTTGGGGGGAGGGGGACGTTCCAACAAGACGACTCCCACCCACTTCCTCTCGCCTACCCCGGGCGGACCTACACCAACCACCTGTGCAAGACCTTCTTCCAACTAGTTTTCCTAGACGGCCGGCCGGGCAGCCGGCAGAGCCAGTGCCTGGACGACTCGAGGGCCACTTCTGCTTGATGTGCAGAACTCGCACTCACCCGGCAGCGGCGGGGCTACGGTCAAGGGCGAGTCGCGACGTCTAAGAAGGCGTCCCCAGCTTCTCCGACCAGCAGAGGTGACTAGCCCACAACCATAACAAAGCTCTTCCCAAAATGGCTGCCCGGCCCACAAGGCCCAGGAGGGGGCAGAGCGGGCGGAGGAGGAGCGGCGACCAGCTGGGCCCGCCCCCTGCCGCTCCGGCCCGCCTCCCGCACGCCCACTAGCAAAGGCGCACGCGCAGGCGCACCACCCTGCCTCGGTGACCCTGCGCGGGCGCCCGCCCCTCGCTCAGGAAACGTTGGTCCTCTCCAGCAGACCAACGATGCCCCGCCCCGCCCCGGCGCCCTTCAGCGCGACTGCGGGGTGGCCGGCTCGCCCTTCAGCAAAGCCTTTCGCCTTTCCTCGAGCCGCTCTTGAGGCGGGGACCAGCGTGCTCAGCACTTCCCCTTAAAGCTGCCTGCCGGGACTCCATCCTGGGAGCGCGATAACATGGGCGGGTCTATTTGTACAAGTTCTTTCCCGCCCAATTCTTCACCTTCTTACACCTCACGCATAAGCCAGATACTTCGTTAACTACCAGAACTAGCAAAGCAATTACGGAAGGGCGTGTTTTCCGACCCCTGCACACCTCTCGCTCCTCCTTTCACGTGCGCGCGTCGTTAAGACTCTAGCCTTTGGCGTGCCATACACCCCAGCACTAGAAGCATGCGCAGCGATGTCGGGCGCGCTACCCGCCGGGACTTGTAGTTCTTGGACATTGCAGGCGTCAAGGAGCCACCCGGGCTCAGGTTGGAATTCTGATCCAGCCCGGTCTTTGCTAATAGACTTCTGGGTCTATTAACACTCCATTGGGTATTGAACGACAGGAAAAGGCGGTGCAACCAGACCAAAGAAGTGAATAAATGCTAAGGCCTCGGTAGCCAGGCGCGCCTCTCACTTGTAGAATCTAAAACTTCTGCATGTTGTATGTAGTACCTAGAGGAGTGGAGGTATTGGCCACAGTGGGCCCCTAAGTAAGTGAACTCCTATTTGTTTTCAACCTTTTGCACAAAGATCCACGAACGTTCAAATTGCTAGGTGCCTGTTCTTTTGGCTGGCTGACGGCAGATGGAAGGCACGAAATCGCACAGTGGATAATTAAAAAAAAAAAAAACAAAAAACTTCCTGGATGACATCCAAGCCCAAGGCCCTTAACGCCACACCTTAATTCAGTGTGCATTTTGCGCCTAGGCCTTTCTTCCTCAATGTAACTTCTAGGTAATAGTAAAAAGAATGGAAGTAAACACAGAATCGTCCCTCCACTCCTGCCCAGTAGAAGTAATAAAGGACCCAAATGCAAAAAAGGAAGAATTTTTTTTTCATTTCTGCAAAACCCCGTTGTTTTTCGCAAAGTTAAGCGTTCCAAGCCATCAGAGTAACACACTAATATCTTGTCTTTAAAAAAAAAAATTCTGTGGATACTAATTGGTCTAACTCTAAGTCTCCTCCTACCTCCTTCCGCTACCATTAATGGGATTGTGTCAGAAATTGTACCCTACCTTCCTGAACTACTAGATATATTATGCTGCTTACGAATCCTGGAATAGAGACTAGTAAAGTACCTTGAAGCCGACATCAATTAGAATTAAATTTTAAACTAATCGCCGGGGTTGCAAGCTTCTCAGTGATTAAAGGCGATTACTGCTTTTTACAGAGAATTCCATTTCAGCTTCCAGCATCTATACTGTAGGGGATCCGCACCTCTGATCTTAGTGGGCACATGCATCAAGTACACGAACACACCCAGATAAAAAAATAAAATAATTGAGGAAGGGAAGCGCCCCCAAACGGAAAGAGGAAAGTCGGAACTTGAGTTCCCACCCGGACGCATTTTTCTGATCTCAGGAAGTGGGGTTGTGTGATTCCAGTCGCCGGAAGTTCTCTTTCTGGTTGAATTTGTTTTTCAGATCTTCCGCCGCTTGATGGTGGCAAGTATGTAAAAGGACTGTGAAGGGTACGCTTTGGGCAGGAGGTGGGGGCGGGGGTCACTAAGGGCTGGTAAATAGGAGATATATTGTCAGCCTAGACGTCTCAAGAATCCTTGCTTCTAAATTCCGCTCCTATCTCAAAAATGGCTTGAGACGCTCAGTGTGGTTATTGCATTGGCGACATGAAAATATTTGATCGTTTTCACGTAGATTGGGCTTTTTTGTTGTTGTTGTTTTGTTTTATTCGAGACAGGGTTTCTCCGTGGTTTTGGAGCCTGCGCTGGAACTAGCTTTTGTAACCCAGGCTGGTCTCGAACTCATAGAGATCCGCCTGTCTCTGCCTCCCGAGTGCTGGGATTAAAGGCGTGTGCCAACACCGCCCGGCCTAGATTGGGCTTTCTGTCCTTAATCTGCATCACCTGCCGACTCTAGGCTTCAGCCTAACACTTTCTTTAAATACTTCCCAATTGGAAAACTACGTGGTACACTGGTTACGGAGTACTAAAAGGTATACAGTTAATATATGTACAACATGTAGTTACCTTGCCTGGTTCACAACTAAGCTATATTTGTGGCTGCTATCATTATTGTAAGTGTAAAAATTCCTAAGCTCTGAAGTAGACAATAATTAAAGACGATAGTTAATGGGAACAAAAGTTATGACTGTGAGTTTTAAAGATAAGACTAGCACCTAAGGAAGTGGTAAAGATGTTTACTAAATCCAGATGTTCAGTTTCTGCACATTGCTCTTTTTGGACAGCCAAAACTAAAATTGCGGGGAGGGGATTGTATTTCCTTAATGTTACCCTTTGAGAATTTTTTCAAAAGAAATAATGTTCTATTGAAGAGATTCTTATGATTTATTACTTTTGTAAAAAGTAATAATGTATAAAATGAGGACAACAAAGTGATACATTGTTTTCTGTATAAGCACCTTTGCTTCAAAGTCAGCTATCCCCCTCAGCTGCAAAATATATTAATCAGCACTGCATCTTCTGGGACAAGACTGAATAGAGACCAGTATGCTTCACTTCATCCGGAAATTTTCTGGAGCCTCTTCAAAGGTTAGTTGAGCACTATTTGTCAATAATTGTCTGACTAGGGCAAATGTATACACACACACCTCATGTATTTTAGTGAGGAAGGAGAACAATGAGTAAATTATGCATAAGTAAAATATTTACTATGTCAAGTAGAAACTGTTGTGGAGAAGTATACATTAGGGAAGGAGAACAGGGAATATCAACAATAGACAGGAACAGGTGAGATAGCTCGGCCTTGCACATACTGTTGCAGCCTTAGTTTGATCCCAGTACTCATGTTGGGTGGTTTTACAACCAGTTACTCCAGCTCTAAAAGACTTGAAGTCTGAGGGCGCCCACCCACACACAAGTAAGAATAAGTCCTACCAGAAAATAATAGACAGGATTTTATAACAGAAATAGAAGGGTCAGAAATGAAGAAATGGCCATGTAGGTAGCTGACGGAAAAGCATTCTCCTTTTGGAGACAAAAGGAATAAAGACCAACATGAGATCATTCTTAGCATGTTTTTGAAGGCTTACCAAGACTCTTAAATAGCTGTTCCTTTTTAATTTTGAAATAATTCTTTTTTTAAAAAAATAATTCTTTTTAGATTTTTTTGATGTTTATAAGTTTGCTTTATTGTATGTGATGAAAAAAACAGGCCAAAAAAAGGTCATTTTTATATTTGAATAGTTCTACAAACTGTTACTTGTAGAAATGAAAACAAACAGGCATCCACAAAGGCAGGAAAGAAAACAAATGGGGAGATTTTAAAATCTGTTTCTCTTTACCTCCATGGGCTCAAAACAGGTCTGCCTGTCAGTCAGCAAGTGCTTCTTGCCTCGATTCTTGAGAGTGCTTTGAGTTTGGGGAACGATTCTTCAAGAATTCCTCAAGTTCTTTCATCGTCCAAGCTCTTTGGACGTCTTCCTTTTTATGGTTTGCTTCCATGTGCAAGAGAACATTTTTCATTTAGAGAGGGTTCTCCATATATGCTGATTTCAGCTACATTCCCAGAGTTGATAGTGTCCACTGTCAACCAAATCTTGCCATTCAACGGCTCTAATGGGACTGAGGGTTGTGATCCTTTTTACCACCCAGGTCTCTATATGGAACACAATAGGTCCACAGATTTTGTCCTGAGGCCACAGGGACACAGGTAGAGTGCTAAGCTCCTCCGAGGAAGGGTACCCCATTGGTCTATTGTGGTGGGCGTCACTAATGTGGGCCTCCATACTGGAACTCTCCAAGAGCAAGGGTGAGGAGCTGCTAGTTTTTTTTTGTTTTTTTTTTTTTAATGTGTGTATATGTACCATTGTATACAGTGCATGTGGAGGCAAGAAAAGGGTGTCCGATCTCCTTGGAACTAGAATTATGGCTGGTTGTGAGCCACCATGTAGAATGGGGGATCAAACCTGGCTACTCTGGAAGAACAGTCAGTGCTCTAAATCATCAAGACATCTCTCCAACCCCCAAAATTATATGTGTACGGGGTTTTGCCTGCATGTATGTCAGTGCACATATTCTTATTTTTAAACTTTGTCTCCTGGTTGTTTTTCCTTTATAGATGCTGAAGTACCCTTTTACAGTGAGACCCAGAGCCAGCAGAACAGATGTACTTTCTCCCAAGACATCGTTTCAGCAGAACCTTTCCCCTTTGTCTCCAAGGACTTGGCTTCCGACATCATTTCAAGTGTGTATGAACAACATACAATACTATCATGCATCACAATGCAACTTTAAAAGACAGCAGAAGGAAGCGGTTGTTCCCTCCAGGACACCAAGCAACATCACTTACCTACTTGATAGCCCAAAGCCAGCATTATACATAAGTCTGGTGGGGTTAGTCCCCTTTATTGCTCCACCACTCACCATGGTCATAATGAAGTCTTATATCCCCATATTAGCATTTACTCAGGTGGCTTATGGAGCTGGTTTCCTAGCTTTCTTGGGAGGGGTTAGATGGGGCTTTGCCCTGCCAGAAAACAGTCCAGCCAAACCAGACTACATTAACTTAGCTAGTAGTACGAGTCCTCTTCTGTTTTCATGGGTAGCACTCCTCTTTTCTGAAAGACTCAGTGAAGCCACTATTATACTAATAATAGGTTTAGGTATAGCATTACACAATGAAATTTTCCTCTTGCCACATTATCCCAACTGGTTCAAAGCCTTGAGGATAGTAAGTACTTTAGTGGCTTTTTTCTCATTTGTAGTCACTTTAATACTTAAAAGTATTTATCCAGAAAAAGGGCCCAAGAGACTTGGTGAAGTAGAAAAATAAGACCACTTTGCTGTAGAATAATCCTTCTGTTCTGTAAACTGTGAAGACGTGTTGCTCTCATTGTTAATAAAGAGCTGATTGGCTGATGGCTAGGCAGGATTTTTGGGACCAAGAATGCTGGGGAGAAGGGTGGAGTCAAAGGATATGCCATGAGACTTAGAGGAAGCAGGATGGGAAGTAAGTACATGAGGTAAATGAGCCTGGGGCACACAGATGAATAGAAATGGCTAATTTATAAGAGCTAGCTAAGAAACAAGCTTAAGCTATCAGCTGAGCATTTAAGTCTCTGTGTGATTATTTGGGGAGTGGCTGGTGGAACTGAAAAGTCCACCTAAACTACATTACTAGTATTATTTGCTACGTGGCTGTAAGTCTTGTAATCTTGCGGGTTTTTTTCCAGTTATGTCATGGGATATATGTCCATAGAGTACACTGCCTATGGGACATGTGTTCACAGAGTACACTGCCTATGGGACATGTGTTCACAGAGTACACTGCCTTCAGAAACCAGAAGAGGGTACTGGGGTCCCTGGAGCTGGAGTTGCACACAGGCAGTTCTGAGCCTCTCAGTGTCTGGGCTGGAAATTAAACTTGAGTCCATAACAATACATGGTCTTGACCACTGAGCCTGAGCCCTTTATCTCTCGCTTGTACAGTTGCATGTTAGCATCACACTTGGGCTCCTTGTTTGGCTCTTTTTTCCTCCCACTGGTGGGAATTTATTCTTCATGGAAATTTTTTTTTTCCATTTCTAAAAATTACTTCTTTTAGTCAAGTGATGTTGGCCCATGTGTTTAATTACAGCACTCAGGAGGCAAGAGCAGGTGGATCTCTGAATTCAAGGCTAGGCTGGCCTACAGAGCAAGTGCCAGAACAGCCAGGGCCACACAGAGAAACCCTGTCTGGAAAAACAACACATAAAAAAAATTGTTTGTTTGTCTCACTAACAACTCTGGCTGTCCTGGAAATTGATATGTAGGCAAGGCTGACCTAAAACTCACAGAGATCTGCTTGCCTCTTCCTCTCAGGTGATGAGATTCTAAATACTATTTTCTAAGTAATTCATCTTGAAAAACCTAATCCTTTGTTGTTTCATATGAGGTTAGTTTACATCATCTTTTTGTGAATTGTGTAGTCATCTACTTAAACATTTCAGTGTTTGGATTATATTGAGAACAATAAAAGACAAACTGAAAAATCTTTTTTAGAGTCTAGTAAGTATGAAGTCACGTTTCATGAAAAGAATACTCCTACTTTATTAGGAAGTCCTTGACACCCTGAAAAGTATTTCTGTCAATTTGTATAGCACTTACCATTGGAAATTGCATGTGTTAGCCTTTTTTTTAAGATTTTTGTTTTAAAAAGAGTTCCAGGACAGCCAAGGCTACACATCAAGACCCTGTCTAAAAAACAACACAACAAAATAATTTTAAATACAACCAGGTGTTTGGACTACACCCTTAATCCAGAGGCAGGAGGATCTGTTAACAAGTTACAGGACAGCCAATGCTACATAGAGAGGCCCTGTCTCAAATCAACATAAAATAATGGCAAAAAGTATTGCTTTGCTTTGTTCGCTTGATTTTCTTTTCCTCCTAGAAAGTGAACCTGTGCTTCATAAATGCTATAAAAGCACTGCTACTGAGCAATACATCCCTAATGTAACACCCTGGATTTTAACTTAAAAACCTGGGTTGGGGGCTGGGAAATAATACACATTTAATTAACTTTTAAGGTAACTTCTGAGCTGATCGTACATAAATACCAAATACTGAATGTCTTGATATTTCACTTCTGTCACAGGCATATGTGTGTGTGATCATATCCCTTGCCATTTTTGTCTGGTACTGGGCAATAATGAGAATTGAACTAGTATTTTGTGAATCTGTTTTGAACCAAAAAGCACATTCTCTAAACAAGAAGAGCACATGAGTTAGCTTAACTAGACTTGAATACTCTTGGTATTCATTCTCTGACATCTAGATCCTAACTTCAAACTTTTAGGCTATTTCACAAAAGGAGGCTTTGCTTTCTGTCTGTGCTGTATAACAGGTTTAATGCTGATCAAAAGTTTTCTATCTAATAAGGTGTTGATGTGTCTAACAATATATTGAAAGACCTTAAATAAGAAATAATAACCTTGAAGCAGCCAGTTAAACTGAAAGCATGAAACCCTTAATAATGTGGCTCTAACTGGCTAGCAAAAATAAAAGCAGCAATTACAGCCTTCAGAATTCAGCATAAAACATTCTTAAGAATGATATCAGGGGGGCTGGAGAGATGGCTCAAAAGTTAAAAGCACAGGCTGAGAGATGACTCAGGGGTTAAGAGCACTGACTGTTCTTCCAGAGGTCCTGAATTCAATTCCCAGCACCCACATGGTGACTCACAACCATCTGTAGTAAGATCTGGGGCCCTCTTCTGGCCCTCAGGGATACACATAGGCAGATGCTGTATACATACATACATTAATAAATAAACATTTTTTAAAAAAAGTTAAAAGCAGCCGGGCGGTGGTGGCGCACGCCTTTAATCCCAGCACTCGGGAGGCAGAGGCAGGCGGATCTTTGTGAGTTCGAGACCAGCCTGGTCTACAAGAGCTAGTTCCAGCGCAGGCTCCAAAGCCACAGAGAAACCCTGTCTCGAAAAAAAAAAAAAAAAAAAAAAAAAGTTAAAAGCACTTGCTCTTTCAGAGGACCTAAGTAAGGTTCAGTACCCTGCACCCATATCAGGCAGCACCTTAACTCCAGTTCCAGGGGATACTACATCCTCTTCTAGCCTCAGCAGGCATCTGTATACACATGGTGCACATAGACAAGTAGACACATACACACACATCCATATAAATTTTAAAAAGTAAAACTTTTTATAAAGAACTTTCACCAGTTACTTACTTGTATTCTTAATCAAAACAAAAAATATGAATTGGTAAAAATCTCTCAGACTATCAAAAGCAGAAATTTACCTATTTAAATAGCTAGATATGCTGGGCATAGTGGCATAGACCTTTAATCCCAGCACTTGGGAGGCAGGGGTAAGCAAATCTCTGTGACTGAGGCCAGCCTGGTCTATGTAGAAAGTTTTGGGACAGCCAGAGCTATGTAGAGATACCCTGTCTCGAAAATAAACAAACAAAATGCAAATGGATATTTACTATATGCCCTTCCTAATAGTCTAATGCTTTTATCTGGGGATGGTGAAAATCCTGCCATTGAAGTACAGTTTAACTAGCTTTTCTCTATAGGTTAGATCAAATCATTGAAACTACGTTCTGGACTAAATTGTGAATTATAATAGAAATGTTTGTGAGTTTGAGACCAGCCTGGTCTACAAGAGCTAGTTCCAGCGCAGGCTCCAAGGCCACAGAGAAACCCTGTCTCGAAAAACCAAAAAAAAAAAAAAAAAAGAAAGAAAGGTTGAAACTGTCTCAGAGATGATCATTTACTGTATACAGGCTATATTACAATTTGAACTGCACTAGAGAAGTAGCCAAAGGCACTATTTCCCAGAAATTTCTAAACAATTTTTACAATTAGGATTATATTGATAACTGAATAACTGTAAGGCATAAATACCATTTTTATTGTTACTAAGCTTTGCAAATTTATGAGATCTTTATTAAGATATATTCCATATCTATTCACATTCAAACTTTAGAAAAAAATCACTCTTATCTATCTATTCAATACATATCCTCAAAAGCATCACAAATACAAGTTTGATTTACAACAAGTCAGAACCTACATTTCCAAATGCTACTTGTACTTTTGTGCTTTCTGTGTCATAGTACAGCAATACCACTTTCACAGCGACTAGTGATCATGTTACCAATTTCTGTCCATGTATCTGAATGAGGGTTATAAACTTCAACTGAATCCAAGGTACCTGGGGCCAAAAAATCATGGCTAGAAGAGCGGCCTCCAGAAACATACAGGAGACCATTGACCGCCACAACGCACATGCCTGCTCTGGGCACTTTCATTGAAGCAACTTCAACCCACTTTTCCTAGTAAATTGAGAAAAGAATTAACATTAGTACTGTCATAAAATGATAAGAAAATCTTGAAATCATATATCCTAGATGTTATATGTGTAATTCAAACAATCTAAGAAAGTAAGTATATACATTTTTTTTTTTTTTTTGCTTTCTTGAGACAGGGTTTCTCTGTAGCTTTAGAGCCTGTCCTGAAAACTAGCTCTTGTAGACCAGGCTGGCCTTGAACTCACAAAGATCTGTCTGCCTCTGCCTCCCAAGTGCTGGTATTAAAGGCATGTGCCACCATTGCCCAGCTACAGAACAAGTTCTAAAGACAGGCTCCAAAGCTACACAGAGAAACTCTGTCTCAAAAACGACAACAACAACAACAAAAAAAGTAGAGATCAGGTAATGATCTAGAAATCATGTAGAGGGACTGGAGACCTGGCTAGTAGTCAAAAGCACGGCCTGGTTTTGCAAAGGACTAAGGTTCAGTTCCCAGTACCTACATGGTGGCTAACAACAGTCTGTAACTCTAGTTCCAGAGTACCTAACCCTCTTTCTGGAGTCTACAGGCACTGTATACATATGGTGTAAGACATTCATGCAGGCAAAACACCCATACAAATAAAATAAAAATAAAGAAATCAACTTTTAAAATGCTTAGGAGTTATTTAAGCTAGCAATCTGAGAACCCAAGTCCATGAAATGCAGGTAATATATTCAAACAAGGGATGACAAATTTTCAAGGAAATAAAAGCTTATTTATTAAAGGGCTTTTTAGTTTTGAAACATTCTGCAAAACTTTTATCTAGATGGCTAGAGAGATGGCTCACCAGTTAAAAGAACTTGTGCTGATTTGAATAATAATGGTCATAAGGTGATATTTTTGAGTTTCATCACCAGGGAATAGTACCATTTGAAGGAATTAAAAGGATTAGGAGGTGTTGTCTTGTTGGAGGAAGTGTGCCATTAGGGGTTGTCTCTCTCTCTCTCTCTCTCTCTCTCTGCCTGTGAATCAGGATGTAGCTCTTAGCTTCTACTCAGCACCTACCAGCATGTCATCATGCTCTCTGCCATGAGGATAATGGACTAAACCTCTGAAATTGTGAGCAAACCCCAATGAAATGACTTCTTTCATACGAATTGCCTTGGTTGTGGTCTTTTTTTTAATATTTATTTATTTATTATGTATACAATATTCTGTGTATATGCCTGCAGGCCAGAAGAGGGCACCAGACCTCATTACAGATGGTTGTGAGCCACCATGTGGTTGCTGGGAATTGAACTCAGGACCTTTGGAAGAGCAGGCAATGCTCTTAACCACTGAGCCATCTCTCTAGCCCGGTTGTGGTCTCTTTACAGCATTAAAACAGTGACTAAAGGAGAAGCTGGTACCAAGAAGCAGAGTAATGCTGTGATAGGCCTGACCATGCTGTTTGTTGGAGGGATATGGAAGACTTTGGGACTCTGAAATAGAAAATCAGATGGATGCTTTAAGCTGGGTTTAATGACCATAACTAGTAGGAGCATGTAAGATGATGGCGCTGGAAGCAATGTAAACTATGATGGCTCCATCCAAGACGTTTCAGAGGGGAAGAACATAACGATAGGTGGTCCAGAGACCATTCTTGTGATATTTTGGTGAAGAATACAGCTACTTTCTGTACTTCATCCCTCAGTCCCCCCCCTTTTTTTTTTTTTAACAGAGTATGGCTTGCATACCCTACCCTCTACCCTGAACTCTCCAGCATAGGAACTGGGCTGCCCTTCCCCCAGAGGTTCTTCCCTATATAATCCAGACATTTTGGTTACCACCCTTTTTTGGACCTTTGACCTCCTGGCTGCTGCACCTGGTTCCCCTCTCTCCCCCCTCCCCACATGGCCCATCTCAGTCTGGTCGTGTCTACTCTGGACTCTTCCAGATGTCTCTGCCTCTACCTACACTGTCTTATCTACAATAAACTTTCTTCTTAACCATACCTAGGAGCAGTCCTTTCATTTATATTTCTTTTTTCATTCAGAGGATAAATTGAAGATTTTTAGATTATTGGCATTGGCAGTGATTTCAAGAAAGTCTAGTATTGACTGTGTTACATAGTTACTAGTAGTCACTCTATGCAGATCTACAATGGAAAAGGAGCACTTAGGCAAGGAAAATATAAAACATACAGTTGAAGAGGAAAGGAGCATGAAGAAGTGTACTAAAGCAAAGTCCAGTGCTCAAAGAGATAAAAAGTTTGAAGAAAAGGCGTCCATGCCCAAGATCTGTCACTGTCTACACAGTACAGCATTCATGTCTTCATCTAGGCAGTAGCTATGCCACCCAACACCATTGTCTACTTCCCATTGGAGGGTGCTGTGAGGCCATGCACATACTGCTGGATGACCAGGGCCAGAGCTGGAAGAATGAAAAGGTTACCAAAGAGACCAGGATGCAAAGCTTGCTCAAGCTCACCTGTCTGTATAAGCAGCTCCCCAAGTTTCAGGATGGAGACTTCACCCTGTAGTAATCTAATGCCATCTTGAGGCACCTGGACCAATCCTTTAGGCGGGCTTTATAGGAAAGACCAGAGGGAGACTGCCTAGGTGGACAGAAATGGGGTCAAAGGCCTTCACTGCAAATATGGCACCCTCATCTACACCAAATATGATGTGATAAGGGATGACTGTGGGAAGGTCCTGCCAGGGCACTGAAGCCTTTTCAGACACTGTTGTCCCAGAACCAGGGAGGTAAAGCCTTCATCATGGATGACCAGATTTCCTTTGCCAATTACAACTCGCTGGACCTGTTGTTGATCCACCAGTCACTAAGAGAGACTTACATAGATCTAATCTACATGGGAAGTAGTAGAAAAAGACAAGATCTCCTGAGTAAATTGGGAGCATGGGGACCTTGGGGAAGATTTGAAGGGGGAAGGAGAGAGGCAGGGAGGGGAGCAGAAAAAAAAATGTAGAGCTCAATAGATATCAATAAAAAAAGAAAGAAAGCTGGGCATTGGTGGCACACGCCTTTAATCCCAGCACTCGGGAGGCAGAGGCAGGCGGATCTCTGTGAGTTCGAGGCCAGCCTGGTCTACAAGAGCTAGTTCCAGGACAGGCTCCAAAGCTACAGAGAAACCCTCTCTCAAAAAACCAAAAAAAAAAAAAAAAAAACCACAAACAAACAAACAAAAAAAAAACCAAAAAACCAATATAGAAGTGTAAGCCAAATAAACCTTTCCCTCTACAACTCGCTTTTGGTCATAGTGTTTCATCATGGCAATAATAATTCTAACTAGGGCACATACAAACATATATGAAAATAATTTTGAATACTTTTAAAAATCTATTTCTTAGTTTGTGTGACTGTGGGCATGAATGACACGGCCTGAATGTGGAAGTCAAAGGGCAACTTCAGTTATGTCCTACCTGTAGGCAGACTCTGGGGATTAAATTCAAGTTATCAGACTTGTTCTACGAGTGCCTTTATCCATTGAGCCATCTCACCAGTCCCTTTAAGAGGTTTTAAAAGACTTATGCTAACAAAGTCCTTAACATTTCCAAGAAAATAATATAGTGTATAATAGTCCCCAGATTTATTTGAACATGGAAAATTTATTTCAAGGACTATCACATAGAGTTTATAATATGCATAACATATTTATAAGAATTAAAGTTCATATATATATATATATATATATGTATATCTTGAGAACAAGGAATGATTTTTCCATAGTGGAAAGTTTTTTTAAGATTTGGTGTTATGAAATACTTCTTTAAACCAGCACTCAGGAGGCAAAGTCTGGCAAAGCTCTATGAGTTCAAGCCACCCTGGTCTAAATATTAAATTGCAGGCCTTCCAGTGTTACATAATGAAACCCACTTTAAGAAAAAAAAGTTTTGAGGTTTTTGTTTTATTTTTTAAAGATTTATTTATTTGTCCAGGCCAGGTGGTACATGGCTTTAATATCAGCACTAGGGAAGCCAAGGTAGGAAGATTCCTATGAGTTCCAGGCCAACTAAGGCTTCATAGAGAGACCCTACCTCAAAAGACCAAAAGATTTGGGGGCTTGAGAGATGGCTCAGCAGTTATATCTGACCTCTGCAGATATCTGAACACATATGGAAGACACAGACACACACATATAAAGAAAAATAAACCTTTATTTTGTTTTTTTAAAAAGGAAAGGAATATGCTAAAAGAAGAGATTGTGGGGACTGGAGAGATAGCTCAAAGGTTAAGAGCACTGACCAAAGGTCCTGAGTTCAATTCCCAGCAACCACATGGTGGCTCACAACCATCTGTAATGGGGTCTGGTGCCCTCTTCTGGTGTACAAGCATACACCCAGACAAAACACTGTATACATAATAAATAAATTTTTAAAAAATAGAAGAGATTGTTTATGGACAGTAGTAAACCACCATGCAGGTGCTGGAAACTGACCCTAGGTCACCCCCTGCAAGAGCAGCCAAGGCTCTTCACCACTGAAAAATCTTTCCAGTCCCCACCCCACACCAAAATTTAAAAAATAAAAAAATGAAGGTTTATAACTTATCATCTCGCTGGGCGGTGGTGGCGCACGCCTTTAATCCCAGCACTCGGGAGGCAGAGGCAGGCGGATCTTTGTGAGTTTGAGACCAGCCTGGTCTACAAGAGCTAGTTCCAGGACAGGCTCCAAAGCCACAGAGAAACCCTGTCTCGAAAAAACAAAAAACAAAAAAACTTTATCATCTCAATTTCTAATTTAGTGATCTAGAAAAAGGCAAAAACTTAAAATACACAAAAAAAAAGAAAAGGTAAAAATGAAATAATTCAATAGAAAATAAGCAGCAATTAAAAGAAATTTAAAAATAGTGATATTTAAAATTGGTTCTTTTAAAAGAGTAAGAAAGATTGGCAGTGGTGGTGCACACCTCTAATCCCAGCACCTGAGAGGCAGAGGCAGATAGAATTCAAGGTCAGCTTGATCTATAACATAGTAAGTTCCAGGTAGGTTGCTTACACAGAGAAACCCAGTCTCGAAAAACCAAGAGAGAGGAAAGAGAAAAAAAAGAGATAAGTTGATAAATGATCAAAATAATGAGTGAAAGAGAACACATCACTACAGATCTAACAGGTATTGAAAGAAAACAAGACATTAAACATTTGAAATCATTCAACCTACCTCTTCAAAGGAGTACTTTTCTACAGTGTGAAGAGCGTCTTGTGTCTCATTCCACCCTCCAATAGAATAGATGCAGTCATTGAGTGCTGCCACCCCGAGATACGCTCTTCTGGTTTCCATCGGAGGAAGTGGAGACCAACGCTTAGAAAGAGGATCATAAACTTCAAAAGAACGAAGCTCCAGTCCCTCATTACTGATTCCTCCAATAACATAAATTAAACCTGAAAAACAGAAGATCTGGGCTCAGTTTCTATTGGAAAGATAAAGGACAACCATGGTGGCTATGCCTTTGATCCCAGCATTCAAGAGGCAGAGTCAGTCACGCCTCTCTGAGTTCAAAGCCAACCTGGTCTACATAGTAAGTTCCAAGACATCAGCTATAGCTACATAGTGAGACCCTGTCTTTAAAAAAATTAAAAAAACAAACAAACTGATTTTGGCATTGTCTCTCTACTTTGGAAAAATAACTTAGATGTTGTTATGAGAGAAAATGACAATAATGGAATACACATCAAATACAAAATTTAATAAACAGCTACTTCTGAGTATCTTAATTTTCATATTTTTTAATAAAATACAAAAATTTTGTGTGTTTGTCTATGGATCTCTAAACCAAAAATAGTAAAAAACCAATTTGGATACTTACTGGTGGCTACAATGTTGTAGAATATTAATTTAAGATGTTGTGGAATATTTGTTTCATGATGCAAAGATGTGTTGCATTTTTAATGTATTTGTTTAACACTATGAAATTGTGTTACTTTGCCTGTCTAAAACACCTGATTGGTCTAATAAAAAACTGAACGGCCAATAGGAGAAAGATAGGTGGGGCTGGCATGCAGAGAGAATAAATAGGAGAAAAAATCTGGGAAGAAAAGATCAAGGAGTGAGAAAAGAATGGGCCAGCCACTCAGCTACACAGCCAGTCATGGAGTAAGAAGTAAAGAAAGGTATACAGGATAAAGGTAAAAGCCCACTGTCTGAAGATAGACAGGATAATTTAAGGTAGAAGTTGGCTAGAAACAAGCCAAGTGAGTTGTGAGCCCGCTACAGAAGAAGCAAGATGTGACTGCCTCACTGAAAAAGGTACTGAGCCATGCATGTGGCTAACATAGATAAGATAATGGGCTAATTTAAGTTGTAAGAGTTAATAAGAAGCCTGAGATACTAGGCCAATCAGTTTATAACTAATGTAGAGCTATGTGTGATTTCTTTGGGACTTAACGATTCTGACTTTTGAACAGAATCAAAAGGGTTTTGTTCCACTTGACTTAAATTTTCTTTTTTTTAACCTGCCTTTCCTGACTTATTTGCATCAATATAGAATGTAGGAGCGCCATTTATTGATAAGTCCCAGAAAGTGAAAGGAAAAATCCAGTTAGTTCTCTTCATAAGTTGAATTTCTTGCTTTTGGCATAGTTGTTGCTAATTGCTCCCAAAAAATTACTACAAGCCCTTTTCCAGGGTTCACTTTCTACCCATAATTTGTCAATTTCACCATTATTTAAAGGTACTATAATTTCTGCCAATTGACAAAGTCTCAATTTTCCTTTTAGAATTAACTCCGAGACCTTTTCCACATAAGTTTTTAATTTTTTTTACTTGGTTTATGTGGCAAAAAGACCCATTCTAAGATAATATCTTCCCTCTGCATTAAAACTCCTGTAGAGGAATGTTTGGAGGGTAATATGACCAGAGTGCAGTTAAGATTCGGATCCACAAGATCCACATGTGCCTTCTGTAATTTTTCTTCAATCAAAGTCAGTTCTCTCTCAGCTGATAATTCCATGGGACAATTTAAATCCTTGTTACCATCTAGGATTTTGTTCAAATTAATCAGATCATCAGAATCTATCCCAACAATCGGTCATAGATGAGAAATGTCTTCTAGCAATCTTTGGAAGTCATTAAGAGTCTATAATTGAGGGTTGGAGAGATGGCTCAGAGGTTAAGAGCACTGATTGTTCTTCCAGAGGACCTGAGTTCAATTCCCAGCAACCACATGGTGGCTCACAACAATCTGTAATGAAATTTGGTGCCCTCTTCTGGCCTGCAGGCATACATGCAGATAGAACACTATAAACAAAATAAATAAATAAATCTTAAAAAAAAAAAGAGTCGATATCTCCTAATTTGCTCCTTTTGGTGTCTAATTTTTTGTAAACCTATTTCTTTTTTTAAAAATATTTATTTATTTATTATGTATAAAATATTCTGTCTGTGTGTATGCCTGCCATCCAGAAGAGGGCACCAGACTCCATTACAGGTGGTTGTGAGCCACCATGTGGTTGCTGGGAATTGAACTCAGGACCTTTGGAAGAGCAGGCAGTGCTCTTAACCTCTGAGCCATCTCCCCAGCCCGTAAACCTATTTTATAACCTAAATAATTAATAGAATCTCCTCTTTGCATTTTTTCAGGAGTAAGTTGTAATCCCCAACAATATAAAATTTTCTTTACTTCTTCAAACATTTTTTTCTAAAGTAGATATATTTGAATTAGATAGCAAAATGTTGTCCATGTAATGGTAAGCTATAGAATCAGAAAATTGCTTATATGTCATTTCCAAAGGCTGACTTACAAAATATTGGCATAGAGTGAGGCTATTTAACATTTCCTGTGGGAGAATCTTCTATTGATATCTTTTAGCAGGCACTGTGAAGGCAAATTTTTCTGTCTTTTTCTTGTATAGGTATAGAAGAAACAATCTTTTAAATCAATTAACAGCCATCCTTTGGGCAATAAAGAAGGCAAAGGAATGCCAGACTGTAGACAGCCCATTGACTGAATCACCTTATAAAGAGTTCTTAGGTCTGTTACCATTCTCCATTTTCCAGATTTCTTTTTAACAAAAAATACAGGAGAATTCCAAGGGTTGGTTGAGTCTTCAATATGATGAGCATTTAGTTGCTCCTGTACCAACTGTTCTAAAGCCTACAATTTCCCTATTAGTTTTTAAATTTATTTATTATGTATATAGTGTTCTAGGCACCAGATCTCATTATAGATGGGTGTGAGCCAAGATGTGGTTGCTGGAAATTGAATTCAGGACCTCCAGAACAGCAGTCAGTTCTCTTAACCACTGAGACATCTCTCTGACCCAATTTCCCTATTGTTAAAGTTCATTGCTCAACCCATACAATTTTGTCTGTCAACCATATTAAAAGTTGGGCTGTTGGTGCCTTTGGAAGATCAGCAGCTGTTGTGTCATTTTTGTACAACCTGAATAGTTGGTGACTGTTTTTTATAATATCTTGAAATATTTTTCCCAGAAACATACATTAATTTATGGTTTGTTTCTCAGATTGGGGGAAGGTTAATCTGAGTATTCCATTGCTGTAACAAATCATGCCCCCAGAAATTCATTGTTATGTTAGCTACAAATGGTTTTATTATTCCTCTCTGTTCTTCTGGTCCTATATATTCAACCCATCTTGCACTCTGCTTTACCTGAGATGAAGTTCCAATCCCTAGAAACTGAACATTTACATCCTAAAGAGACCAATTTGGATGCCAAGATTCTGATGTACTTATTGTTATATCTGCACCTGTGTCTAACAGACTTCAATAGCAATGTCATTTATTCATATTTTAAATTTTGGTCTTTGTTCATTTATAGAAGTTTGCTAAAATACTCACTTTATGGTTTCTCCTGAAATTTTTGTTATCTCTTCTATAGTTGTTCTATTATCCAGAGCAGTATGGTTTCTTAAATAGGTATTAGATTTTTTTATTTAGATTTTTTTTTTTTTTGGTTTTTCGAGACAGGGTTTCTATGTGGCTTTGGAGCCTGCGCTGGAACTAGCTCTTGTAGACCAGGCTGGTCTTGAACTCACAAAGATCACCTGCCTCTGCCTCCCGAGTGCTGGGATTAAAGGCATGTGCTACCACCGCTTGGCTAGATTATTTTTTTAATGGAAAAGAATTTCCTCTATGATGGCAGGAAATGATTGAACTGGATTAGGCATAGGGGCCTGAGAGAGGCTGCTCATGGAGTTTCCTGATAGCAAAGGACTACCATGAATATTCCTTGTTGACCTACATTCATTAGTCCAATGCCTACTTTTGCCCCACCTTCCACATAATCCAGAAGGGAGGGGTGTTCTGAATAGATTATTCCTAGAAAAAAAATGTTTCTAGGAATGCCCTATCTATGATCCCTTTTAAGGTGATCTTGTTTGCTACAATTATAACATTTGATATTTCAATGTTTCCTCAAACTATCTCTATGGAAACTATCTCTCCTATCCATGCATCATCATGTTCATGAGATTCAATATTAGTTGTATCTCAGAACCATTTCTCCAAAGGTGCTGACCTTGCCTTTAATAGCCTAATTATCCTTTTGCATAGAGAACTGGCATTTTCAAAAGCCAGAGATTTAATTATGATTTGGCTAGTTTCTGAATTTGGTATCAATTCTATTTACTGCTGAAGTCAATCTTTGTAAGAAATCGGTAAAGGCTTCTTTAGACCTGTATAACTTTAGTAAATTACTCAATCTTCTTTCCTATTTCTCCAATTCTATCCCAAGCATTCAAAGCTGCTCATGGCATAAATCCAGGGTGTGGTCATCATATACAGCCTGCCTTTCTATAGTAGTGTAGTCTCCTCCAAGAATTTAATCTTGAGAGATTTCCCTATCTCTAGTTTACTCTGTTGTTCAATAATCTTAGCTTCTTATCTGAATCAGGTACTCCATTGTAATTGTGGACCAGGCTCTAAAAAAATCTTTTCCATATCTATTTAGTCGTTAGGGATAACTCTATTACAAACTGACCACAAGTTTAACATTTGCTTCACAAAAGGTGAATGCATGCCATGTGAGTCTATTGTTCCTTGAATATCCTTAAATCTAACATTGGCACAGGAGTCTAACTAGCTGTGAGTCTCTGTCATTTGGCAATTCCTGTAAGGTTACTGGATATATTAAAGTTGGTTGTCTGAAGACCTAGGCTGATTCTCTCTATTCTTATAATGCAATGCTGAAATTGGCTCTCTGCTAAATTAGATTTGAATACCTATGATCTATTTTATTAGGATTTTCTGTATCTTAGCACTCGATTAGCCAACTTTTTTAGTGATGAGACAAAAATGATAATGCTGATGTTTATAAATGACATTATATAAATCCCATCTAAGTTAGATATCCTCTTATTTAATCATTCCATTTTTAGTCTGTCTAGCATATCATCATACAGAGACCCAATTCCCTTCATTATGATGGTTTTTCCCAATTTTTAATGTGGTTTAAAAAAAACACTCTCAGGGGGCTGGAGAGATGGCTCAGTGGTTAAGAGCACTGCCTGCTCTTCCAAAGGTCCTGAGTTCAATTCCCAGCAACCACATGGTGGTTCGCAACCACCTGTAATGAGATCTGGTGCCCTTTTCTGGCCTGCAGGCATGCATGTAGGCAGACCACTGTATACTTAATAAATAAATAAATCTTAAAAAAAAACCTCTCTCTTTTAACTGATTCCTCCCTTTAAGAATTCCCAAGTGTCTTACCAAATCTACTAAGGAGGTTGATGAAGATGTAAGGTTTATTGCTGCTGTGTAGAAAGGCCTGACAGGATTTCAAGGCAGCTACCTAGTTTGGCAGGAGCCCAAAAAGGGGTTAAGGGAGAGCCAGTAGCAATGCATGGTGGAGAGAGGGAGAGAAGGAGAGAGAGAGCTGGTTGTCTGAAAACCACACAAGGGACTGAGAGGCTTGGGGAATAAAAGAAAAAAAATCCTGGTCAGGTGGGGCTGGAGACCCAAGTGCAGCCCTCATGGGAGCCCCATATGCAGTTCTACCTGTGCCAGTGGCTAAAAAGCATCAGGCAAATGGCTTTTTCATGAGTTCATACCCCAAACATTGAGTGCCAAATGTAGCACGAATAACAAAAACCCAGAGACAGATATCAGGGTTCAATCTGAAGATGAGAAAAGCAAAGCATTCAAGCCACTAGAGAGTGCTTACCTCTAAGAAATCCTCAACTGAGCCGGGCGATGGTGGCGCATGCCTTTAATCCCAGCACTCGGGAGGCAGAGGCAGGCGGATCTTTGTGAGTTCGAGACCAGCCTGGTCTACAAGAGCTAGTTCCAGGACAGGCTCTCCAAAGCCACAGAGAAACCCTGTCTCAAAAAAACAAACAAACAAAAAAAAGAAATCCTCAACTGAGATAGAACTGTCTCATCCCACCTTACATTTACTCCTCTCTAGTGCTGGTATTAAATGCTGATATAAAAGATCCCCAAAGGAGAAAAAACAAAACAAAACAATTACAGTCCACCATTTGGGTCATGGGTATCAAACTCAGGTTGTTAGGGTTGTCAGCAGGCATATTTACCCACTAAGCCATTTCTCTAGCACCTATCTGAAGTTTTTTGTTTGTTTGTTTTTTGATTTGAAACAACGTTTTTCTGTGTAGACCAGGCTGGCCTCCAAATCACAGAGATCCACCTGCTCCTACCTCTAAGGTGTTGGACTTAACGGTATGCACCATCCTACCCAGTCTCTATCTAAAGTTTTAACTTAGTTTTCTTCATTACAGGAAAATTATTTTAGCAATATAGAAACAAAATGTCAGTAATATAAGAAATAAAAGCCAGAACTTTTATATTACTATTATTAACTAACTATATTAACTATCATTAATCCTTCAATAACATGTCTTATATTGTGAAAATAGGGTCTATGTAGAACTCAAGTAACGTGGGTCACAAACATCAACACAGATCCCAGCTGTGGTAAGGCCATAGACCCAAATTAAATTGTAAAATTAGCTTTTAATGGGCTGGAGAGATGGCTCAGTGGTTAAGAGCATTGCCTGCTCTTCCAAAGGTCCTGAGTTCAATTCCCGGCAACCACATGGTGGCTCACAACCATCTATAATGAGATCTGGTGCCCTCTTCTAGCCTGCAGACATACACACAGACAGAACATTGTATACTAAATAAATAAATAAACATTTTTAAAAAATTGGTTTTTAATTTACACCTATTTAGTTTGTGTGCTCATGTGTGCCTGTGTGTGCATGCCATAGCCCAGGTGTGGAACTCAGTAGACAATTTGCAGGAGATGTTTCTCTCCTTCTACCATGTGGGTTCCAGTCAGACATTGTGGAAGCTCCTTTAACTGCTGCGCCATCTTGTCTGCCCCTCAAACTATTTTTATACACAGAATTTTAAACACACACACACACATACACACACACACACACACACACACACACACACACACACACACACACACACACACATATATATACAGAGATCTGCTTGCCTCTGCCCCTAAGTGCTGGGACTAAAGGTGTGCACCACCATGCCTGGCTCCACAAAACAAGTAAATGAACAGAAAAAATATCTTATAAAGGCATTACCTTGCATTTCACAGCACCCAAAGTAGTAGCGAGGCACAGCCATGTTGCCAACAACTTCCCATTTATTTTCATCAGGATCAAATCGTTCAATGGTGTTGCCAATCTCAGCTCCAACCCACCCACCTGGAACAAAAAAAATCATTTCTGAGATAAAGGAATCTTATTTATGACAAAGATTTTAGAAACTACCTAATCCAACTATTTCATATTACAGGTAAGTCCACAGAAACCAGAGTGATCTGTCCAAGTTGACATGAACAATCAGGATGTAATCATGAGTAAAGTTCATATTTGCTCATTACAGAGTAAAACAAACAAAAATTTAGTATTGTATAAGAAATATGAATTTTCCAATTTTTTTTAACTTTTGTAACATTTTCACTACATAACCCTGGCTATTCTGGAACCCACAGAGACCTGCCTGCATCTGCCTCCAGAATGCTAGGATTAAAGATATGAACAGCCAAGAGATGATGGCTCACATCTTTAATCCCAGCACTTAGGAGGCAGAGGCAGAAGTATATATCTACGAGTTCAAGGCTAGCCTGATGTATAAAATTCTAGGACTGTCAGTGCTATACAGAGAAATCTTGTCTCCAAATACCTAAAAAAAAAAAATGCACTAATACACCTGACCCCAAAGCTATTTTTTCTTTTCTTTTGTTCTTTCATTCATTCTTTCCTTTATTTTTTTAACTTTAATTTTTTTATAAAATTTTGTATTCTCATGAGGCATATAAAATATGATGATTGAGCATATTTGTATAACATGAAACAATCAGTTAAAACAGTGATTCTCAACCTTTCTAACGCTGTGACCCTTTAATACAGTTTTTCATGTTGTAGTGACCCCCATTCATCCAAATTTTTAATTTAACTGATATTTATTGAGCTCTACATTTTTCTCTGCTCCCCTCCCTGCCTCTCCCCTTCAATCCTCCCCCAAGGTCCCCATGCTCCCAATTTACTCAGGAGATGTTGCCTTTTTCTACTTTCTATTTCCCATGTAGATTAGATCTATGTAAGTCTCTCTTAGTGTCCTCATTGTTGTCTAAATTCTCTGGGATTGTGGTTTGTAGGCTGGCTTTCTTTGCTTTATGTTTGAAACCACCTATGAGTGACTACATGTGATAATTGTCTTTCTGGGTCTGGGTTACCTCACTCAAAATAATGTTTTCTAGCTCCATCCATTTTCCTGCACAATTCAAGCTGTTGTTATTTTTTTCTGCTGTTAAGTACTCCATTGTGTAAATGTACTACATTTTCTTTATCCATTCTTT
>JAQHUG010000469.1:878990-898337 GCA_028555095.1 Dicrostonyx torquatus | reverse complement strand
TTAACTTTATTTTTTGTGCATTGGTGTGAAGGTGTCAAATCCCTTTCAGACAGTTGTGAGCTGCCATGTGGGTGCTGGGAATTGAACCCGGGTCCTCTGGAAGAGCAGTCAATGCTCTTAACCGCTGAGCCATCTCTCCAGCCCCAGCCAACTACTTCTGACCAAAGTATATGGACCTAAGTTTGATCCCTAGCACCCATGTGAAAAAGTCCAACATGGTGGCATGAGCCTGAAATCTAGAACTGGGGAGGTGGAGACAGTAAGAACCATGGGGCTTTTTAGCTAGCCAGTCTCAATGAATCAGGAAGCTCTAGGTTCAATGAGAGATCCTGTCTTAAAAAAACAAGCGGAAGAGCAACTGAGAAAGACACCTGAGGTCAACCTCTGGCCTTTAGATGCATGTGCACACAACCTCGTCACACATTATCTGCGCACGCGCACACACACACAAAGAAAAATTTTAGAGATCAACGAATTTTATATATAGTAAAAGAGTTACCTTCGATGTACTTTAAAAGCCTCTGAGATGGTAATAAAGGGAATCGAATTGGATCTAACACTTCTACCACATATTTTCTTCTCTTTCCCAGGTCTTTCAGAATCCACTGCATTGCAGCTAAGAAGACTTGGTATTCATCTTCAATGCTAAGTTCCTCACTTCGCAAAATTTTGATTAGCTGATCTTTCGTAAGCGCCAGGAACTCTTCTCCACTATGAACCTCCAAGAAATGGACATGAATATAGTTTTCTGTAAATTCCAAAAGATCATGGCAGGCAATTTGCTCAGAGAACTGGAAGAGTCCAATGCAGTTCTGCGGATCAATTTGTCCTTTCAGAAAGTCACAGCAAAGATTGACAACTTCAGTCAACTGTAGCATGTCTGCTGCAACAATCAACTCCTGAACATTATTCACAGCTATGTTCACTAGTCCTAAGGAAATAGGAAGATAAAATAGTCAATAAACCAAAACAAACATTTGGCTTAATATTTTACTTCACTTCAATAATAGTTTAATTTTCACAGAGTAGAAATTAAGTAAACAGGATATATGGGAAAAATACAAAATTTAAATGCCAATGATATTTAACATTCATGGAACAACTAGGTCAGTGTGGTAGTTCATGTCTTTAATCTACCAGCACTTGAGAGGCAGAGACAGAGGATCTCTGTGAGTTCAAGGCCAGCTTGATCTACAAAGTGAGTTCTAGGACAGTCAGTGTTAGAAAATGAGACCCCATATCAAACTAAACAAAACAAAAAACAACCCAACAATATTTATGGAACAACTATATTAAACTAGTCACAGTTTTGGTTGTTTTATATTCATTTAACCTTCACAGTAATCCTAGCTAGTAGACATAAATTTTATTATTGGATTAAGTAAACAGACATAGAAGACTTGCTCTTCTCCAAATTATATGACAGAAAGGCTGGAGAGGTGACTAAGCAGAAGAGCATTTGCTGGTCTTGTAGAACTCAGGGTTCGGTTCTTAGCACCTACAGGACAACTCACAGTGGCCTATAACTCCAGTTCCCATAGCCAAAGCCCTCTCTGGCTACTACAGGTACTGCATACATGTGATGCATATATATACATGCAGATAAAAACTCATACACAGAACATAAAAATGAATAACTCTTCAAAAAAAATTTTTTGTTTTGTTTTTCGAGACAGGGTTTCTCTGTAGCTTTGGAGCCTGTCCTGGAACTAGCTCTGTAGACCAGACTGGTCTCGAACTCACAAAGATCTGCCTGCCTTTGCCTCCCAAGTGCTGGGATTAAAGGTGTGCGCCATCACCGCCCAGCTCAAAAACTTTTTGAAAAAAGTATATGACTAAGCATATATATAAGTATATGACATTAAAACCAATCCTTTGTTTGTTTGTTTGCTGAGACTAAATCTCACTATATGGAGCAAGCTGGCTTCCAACTTCCAATCTTTTCTCTGCACCCAGGGTGCTGGGATTACATCCAGGTGAAATTCATACTTTCAACACAGATTATATGCAATTAACAAACTTACTGAGGTACTGGGGAGGGGGAAGAAAGCAGGTTTACTATACTCATTTATGATAAAATGAGTTTTTAAATATGAGGCATAATAAAGACTCTATAACACATGAGAAGCTACTAAATATTTGGATTTCTGCCCCTAAAATCTCCATTGTTAAGTTGGGGGCATAGTCCCCAGCCCCTAGCACACATCCCAGCCTCCCTGACCTGGGAGTTGCTTTGGTCTGGACTCCAAATCCCAGCATGCCAGGTCCTGACCCTCCAGGACCACTCCCACAGGGTATTTATGTGAGCTCCCAAAAGAGGAACATGTGGTCTCTTCTCTCCTCCCCCCCTCTCCACCTCTGGCTGCTTTTGCAGCCTCCCGGTTCCCCCTCAGGGCCACCTGAAAGTGCAGGAATGCCATTAAACCTGGATATTTTTAATTTGGCTTGTTGTGATTTGGCTTGATTGGGATTTTGCATCAGCAGAGAGCTCGTGTTAGGAAAAGTTCCTAACATCCATGTTCATCTTTTATTTTTTAAGACAGGGTCTCAAACGCACTATGAATTTCTGATTCTTCTGCCTCTCCCTCCCAACTGGGATTATAACTATGTGCCACCATGCTCAGCTTCACTTTCATAATTTATGTAATAATTTCAGAGGACATCAGCCAATCTGTCATACCCCTTCGACAGGTCCAATTAATAACATTCAACAGTGAGAATTCTCTCAAATAATGTTTCAGCACCCATTGTCATGGACTGGGTTTTATGTGCCAAATCAGCTATTTCGGTTTTTTCTAACTATAAAAGTAATTAAGGGCTGGAGAGATGACTCAGAAGTTAAACGCTCCTGCATTTCCTGGGGATATGTCTTCAGTTCCCAGCACACACAGTGGCTCATAACCTGTAATTCCAATTCTAGGAGATCCAATGCCCTCTTCTGCTCTTCACAGGTACTCCATGCACATAAAATAAAGGTAAATACACTTTAAACTGGGCAGTGGTGATGCACACCTTTAATCCCAGCACACAGGAGGCAGCAACAGGCAGATTTTGGTGAGTTCGAGGACAGACTGGTCTACAAAATGAGTTCCAGGGCAATCAGGGCTATACAAAGAAACCCTATCTTGAACACCAAAACCAAAAATAAACAATATTTACAAATAAAGACGTCTACAAGTTACTTTGGTCATAGTATTTCATCACAGCAAGAGAAAAGTGCTACATAGATATACCTGTGTAAATGAAGTCTAGAAGTAACTGAAAGATTCCAGCTTCAACTCCTAGAATCTGTACAATGTCTTTTGAGGACTCTTTCATTCCTCCAGCAAACAAAGCTGCAAAGTATGGACTGCTCGCAGCCAGAACCAGCCGGTGAACTTGAAAGATTTCCTTCCCGACCTGCAGCTGTACATCACAGAAATGCTGTCCATTTCTCATTTTGTTGATTTGGGCCAAGATGAGCTGGGCATGTTTATCAGAGGAAAATAAGCTATTGCCAGCCTTGGCACACTCCTCCTTAGACATGATGACCACAGGCTAATTAAACAGACTCTTGCTCATTATTTGCTTCTACCCTGAGAAATAAAACACAAAGATCAAACATATCTTTTTGTTAATATATTTTCGATTCACATATAGATGAAACATTCTCTATCATTTAATTAGGATCGTAAAACACATACCAAACAAATAAGAGCTATACCGTATGGTATGACTTCTAAGATGCTTTTTGGTAATGGAATGTGTACACCAAATGACGCTTCACAGAAGAAAGAAGCACTAAATTGGGCACTAAAAGATAAATAGAAGTAAGGTATGAAGAACAGTCATAAACCCCTCCTTGGGTAAAGAAAGGAAGGTGCAAAGGCAAAAGTTATATCATGACAGTCAGGAAGTAGACATCCTAAGCAAAATGAACTTCTAATAATCAACTGTGACCAGCCCAAATGTCTGCTTAAAATCTTTCAATCTGCATGCTTCCCTCAACATAGAAAGCCTTTGGGGATCCTTGTTATAACCCAAGACTGTTCAAATATAGATTTTCCAGGCAACATTTTTCTGTTTCTGTCTTCTAGATTTGGTGATCATCCTAACTTACCTATGTTATAGCTTATATTACACTCAACCTTGTTAGATATCCCTGCCATCTTAATCCTGGCTGACACACATTCACAAACACACACACTTCTTGAAAGATAGTCCCTTCATGACAGGAACTGGCTTCTATTGCTATAGGACCAGTCTCCAACATATATCAACATTTCAAATGTTTGTGAAATTAAGAAAAAAAAAAAGGCTTGGGCTTTTGTTTTATGAGACAAGGGTCTCAAACTTGTAATGACCCTCCTGCCCTGACACCCTAGTGCTGGGACTGCAGGCATGTGCTGCCATATCTGACTCAATTGTTAGCTTCTGCACAAATTATGACAACTGTACTTTTTGTTTTGTTGGGTTTTGTTTTTTTAAGACAGGGTCTCACCATATAGCCTTGCCCAGACTGGAACTCACTATGTAGACTTCCCTCAAACTCAAAACAATCCATCTGCTTCTGCCTTCTGAGTGCTGGGACTAAAGGTCTATGCCACCATACCTTATCCTCAATTGTAATTATTATAATTTCTAAGAGATGAAAAGAAAAAGATAATCTCTGAGGTCACAAAAAAGGAAACTATCAGGTTTCCCCAGCATTAGTATATCAACAGTCTCATGTTTATTTATTCTAAGCCTAGGGTTGTTCCTACCATATCATATTGCATAGAAATTATCAGACCAAGTTGTAGAGAATGGAACCCAAGTAGAGGAACTTGAACCTAAATCTTTATAGGTTTAACAAAAATAAACATGTCAATAGTCATTTCAGAACTCTTGGGTTCTTCAAGTAGGCATGAAGTAGAAGATAACAAAAATCCAATTCTTTTATTAATTCTTATGTCACAAACAAAAGTTGCAGATAAGCAACACTATAGATTACAATGAGAATCAAAGGGATAAATTTAAGTTACTGAATAAATCATGAATTCTTACAATATGAGATAGCTGGATATAGCACTGTTAAGGTGATCAAGGTCTTGTACTTTAGCCATGAAGGAAAATTAGTAATAAAATTGAAAGACCTGTTGTAAGCTGACATTTAAAAAAAAGTGTTCATGGGGCTGGAGAGATGGCTCAGAGGCTGAAAGCACTGGCTGCTCTTCCAGAGGACACGGGTTCGATTCCCAGCACCCACATGGCATTTCACAACTGTCTGTAACTCCAGTTTCAGGGCTTCTGACAGCCTCACGCAGACATACATGTAGGCAAAAACACCAATTACACAAAATAAAGCAAATGAAAAACTAGTTTAGAATATAGAATTCGGTCAAAATTATCAGTAAAAACAGGCTGGGACTGGGTGTGGTGCAGAGGCCAGCAGATCTTAGTTCCAGGCCAGCCAAGACTAGTGATACCTTGTCTTAATAATAATAAAACTGATACTCATAGCTATCTAGAAACTTTGAGAGGCTTGAAGGGAGTCACTAAACTTTCACTTCAGCATGTACACAATGCCAACATCTTACAAGCAAGTTTATTTTCCTCCATAAATTCGAACTGTATGAATCTCTGTGAATTCAAGGCCAGCCTGGTCTACAGCGTGAGTTCCAGGACAGGCTCCAAAGCTACAGAGAAACCCTGTCTTTTTTGTTTGTTTGTTTTTGTTTTTTTGAGACAGGGTTTCTCTGTGTGTGGCTTTGGAGCCTGTCCTGGAACTAGCTCTTGTAGACCTGTCTTGAAAAAAAAGAAAGAAAAAGAAAAAAAGAAAAGAAATTCGATCTGTAGATGTTAGTAAAAACATGGCGTGGCTATCAGGCTTGTTTATGCTTTGCTTTTTTCCCTGGTAGAAGATTTTGAACCCCTAAGGTGTGATGCCAGGTTTCCTACATTTGTCTTTTACTCAAGGTACCAAAACACAGCCACTAAGTCAAAATAGCTCCTGTTACAAGAAACAGTTTACTAAATATCACTCTGGCAGTAGAGCTGAAATGTTTGCTGCCACCCTCCTGAGTAAACGCTGATTCCATCCCACTGCACGAGAAATGATAGTACATAACATAGGAAAAGCATAGTTCTGGGATAGTGCATAGGGATCTAAGGCCTATGTCTCAACAGACCCAACTTGAAAAGCCGTTTATTAGCCAACGATGGACATGATCAGGGTAACCAAAGAGGACTTATGTTTTGGTGGCCTCGACTTCCCTCTCAAGAGCATCTGATAGTTGATTCAGTAAGGAGGCCAGAACTCCAGCTGAGCATCAAAACAACTGAGACTCTTTGCTGTGACTGAGTTGGAGGCTGTAGCTAGCTTTCTCCCTCAGCTGATCGACACTAAAGGCAGAAAATTAACTCGGTGCAATCGACGGCGCAGCCAAGTAAGGAACTCAGACCACAAAGCCTGCTGAAAATCAGTGACCGGGCCGGCTTTGGGTTTCCCAGTGGGGGTGGGGAGAGCAGAGCTGCGGCGACGGCGACATCACTTGGACGGTAAGAGGGCCTCCCGAGGTGGCAGGCGAAAAGCCGTGGAAAAGTGCGTTCCAAAGCACCAGTCACTGGCATCTTGCCGGTCCGGGGAGCCGGACACAAGGACGCTCCCAAACCTGTGAGAAACACACACCGGACGCAGGGCCCTCTTACCCGCCGCGTCCCTTCCCGCAGGCGCCCTCAGAGGCTCTGCGCGCGCAGTCGCGGGTGGCAGCGGAGGGGGCGGGGACAGCTCGCAGTGACTGGCGGCCGTCACAGCTGAAGGCGCAGCCTTTCTGCGCAGGGCGGGGACCTTCTACTGCGCGTGCTCGGCTTCTGGGCCCGCCTCCTCACGGCCGCGGGAGCTGGAGACCCGGCAAGTCGCTCCCTCTGTGCGGCTGGCACTCCTGTAAGTCTCCGTCCTCCCTTGGGCTCTCAGGGTGGGCTCCCTGGTCCCCTCCATATACATTTTCTGATCTTGATGTGTACCGGGCCAGCCACCGATCTCGGCGTTGAGGAAAACCACGTGCATAGTGCTTCTCTACCCGTTTATTGGCTCTTCTGGAACTTGCTTTGTAGACCCGGCCGGCCTTGAACTCACAGAAATCCACCTGCCTCTGTCTCCCGAATGCTGGGATTAAAGGCGTGCGTCACCACCGCCCGGTCCCGAACTATTTTTTTAAGATTTTAATTTTAAATGTGTGTCTTAACTGTAGGTTTGTGCATGTAAGTGCAATACCTATGGAGGCCAGAAGAGGGCCGCAGATTCCCCGATGCTGGAGTTACAAGCTGGGAACAACTCAATTTAAGTGAAGTGGCCTTTTTGTCAGGAGTTGTGGCACAGGCGTATAATCCCAGCACGCAAAAGGATTTCTGCGAATTTGAGGCCAGTCCAGTCTACATAGTGAGTTCTAGGATAACTAGGACTATGTGGAGAGACCCTTTCTCAAAAATAACAGGTATGATAGAGAGAGATGCTTTCTTAGCCATTGTGCCATCTTCTCTCCAACCCTCAAACTTCTTGTTTTTAAATCCTGTCCTACTGCGCAAAAAATTTTACATCAAATACATGTGTTTGTATATACAGATGTATAAGCTAAAACAAAATGTTCACAAAACTATGTTTACATTTATCCCACAGGCTTTCAATTTCTGCTTTACATTTTATTATGAAGAAATGCAAAAAGAAAGTTGCAAAAATCTTGTTGATAACATAGAAAAAGTAAAAGGAGCCAGGCGGTGGTGGAACACGTCTTTTATCATAGCCCTCTGGAGGCGGGGAAGGTGGATCTCTGAGTTCGAAGCCAGATTGGTCAACCAAGCAAGTTCCAAAACAGCCAGGAATATACAGAGAAATCCTGTCTCAAAACCTGTCCCCCCAAATTCGAAATTACAAAAATTTCAGGAAAATGGGAAGACTTAAAATGTATAATAATAAGCGAAGTAACACAATCTCAGAAAGGAAAGGTCCATGTTTTCCCTCACATGCAGGATCTAGTCAGTAATATAGCTCAGATGCAAACATCTGTACATATGGTACAGTGTAAATATAACATAGAAAAGAGAACATAGCAGGGGAACAGGAAGGCCTGAACGAACTTGAGTTATGAAAGAGGATATAAAACTAGAGTTTTTCTGATTCTAATTTGTGTTGGATTTTTTTCATTTTTGGTGGTTGCCGAGAGCAGAAAAATATATTCTATAGAGAAAGTGTAGAATCCAATATGAAATTCCACAGCTACAGAATAGCTACTCTAACTGTATAGAAGTCGCTGAGTTGTTAGACTTTGGGTCTGACTAATTTTAATGTATGACGTTTATTTTATTTGCAAAGTTTGTTTTTATAATAAAATTTATAATTTTTTAAAAAACAATGAAGGACTGGTATATGCTATAATCGGCATGAAGATTGTGCACTACATGATAAGCCCATCATAAAAAATACATTGTATAGTTACATTAATATGAAATATTTAAAGCAGGCAAATGGACAGAAACATAGTAAATTAGCAGTTACAAGGGACTGAGGGATGAACTGGTAAAGAGTACGGTATTTCTTTTGGTACAATGAAAATATTTTGGAATTAGGTGGTGTTGACATTTGCATGACTGTGGAAACAGACTAAAATAAATCATTGGCCTGTATGCCATAAGAGAGTAAATGTTATGGCATGTGAGCTATAGCTCAATAAAAGCTGCTGTGCCTGTTTAATGTTAGACTGTGTTATTCCTGTGCTCAGGGATCTCCAGTGACTTTCCTTTTTTTTTTTGTTTTTTGTTTTTTGTTTTTCGAGACAGGGTTTCTCTGAAGCTTTGGAGTCTGTTCTGGAACTAGCTCTTGTAGACCAGGCTGGTCTCGAACTCACAGAGATACGCCTGCCTCTGCCTCCTGAGTGCGACTTTCCATTTCTTTTAGAGCAAAAGTCAGTTTCTCTCAATGTAAAGACTCTGTAGAGAGGAGCCAAAGGGTAAGAGCTATCGTGCAGCCCATCCTGTGGTGGCGCTCTTCTTTCACCGCAGCACTCAGGAGGCAGAGGCAGGTGGATCTCTGTGCTTTGGAGGCCAACATGGTCTACAGAGTGTGTTCCAAGATAGCCAGGGCTCTTTACCTAGAGAAAGCATATCTCAAAAACCTTAAAAAATGATAATAATAGTAATCATAGAGCTATCTTGCAGAACATCCAGTTCTACTTTCTAGCACCCACATGGTAACTCCCAGCCATCTGTGACCTCAGGGACTCCAACAAGGACACACATGGTGCACATACATGCATACAGGCAAAGGAGTCATAACAAATAAACAAACAACAGACAAAAACAAACAAAAAACGAAGTAAACTAAACATACCCAAGAAAAGTTTTTCAGACTCTATAGCCGCTCCCCCATCGCATCCCTTTGGCCCTCGTCTGTGGCTCTCCCTGGCGTTTATTCTACTCTAGCCTATCTAGTTTTCTTATTGGTGTATTGCCCATACCTTAAGCACACATATGTTTGGCATTTTGCACTCTAGATTGTTCTTTTATAAGCTATCCTTTTGTTCCCTTCACATCAGTTTCTTCAGATTTTTACCTTTTCAAGTAAGACCATAATGGTATTCTCATTTTAAATTATAACATCTCTCCCCATGTTCTCATTTATATTTTTCTTCATAAAACGTATTGTCTTAGGGTAACTTTTGCTGCAATGAAACACCATGGGAAGGAAAGGATTTATTTCACTCACAGTTCCATATAACAGCTCATCCAAGGCAGTGAGGGCAGGAACTCATGCGGGGCAGGAACCTGGAGGCAGGAACTGATGCAGAGGCCATGGAGGAGTTCTATTTACTATTTACTTGCTCCCCATTGCTTGCTCAGCCTGCTCAGCCTGCTCAGCCTGGGTTTTTGCAGAACCCAGGACAACCAGCCTAGGGTTTCCTCACCCACAGTGGACTGGGCTCTCCCCCATGAATCACTAATTAAGAGAATGCCCTACCGGCTTGTCCACAGCCCATCTCATGAAGAAGTTTCCTCAATTGAGGCCCCCTCTTCACTGATGACTCTAGCTTATGTCAAGTTGACATAGCTAGTACACTTATTGTCATTTCATATACTAGTTTTTAAAAGAGATTTAATTATTTTTTTCAGAGTTTCTCTCTGTAGCTCTGGCTGTCCTGGAACTCACTCTGTAGACCAGACTGGGCTCAAATTCAGAGATCTGCATGCCTTTGCCTCCTGAGTGCTGGGATTAAAGGTGGATACCACTACCACTTTGCAAGATTTTCAGTTATTTGTATGTTTGTCTCTGTGTGGTTATGTGCACATGTGTGCAGGTGCCTGCAGAGGCCTCAGGCATTGGATCTGCTAGAGATGGAGTTATAGACAGTCATGAGCTGCCTGAAGCAGGTGTTAGAATTTGAACTCTGGTCCTCATGCCCTTAACCACTGAGACATCTCTTCAGTCCAGTTATTTCTTTTTTTTAAATATTTATTTATTTATTTATTATGTATACAATATTCTGTCTGTGTTATGCCTGCAGGCCAGAAGAGGGCACCAGACCCCATTACAGATGGTTGTGAGCCACCATGTGGTTGCTGGGAATTGAACTCAGGACCTTTGGAAGAGCAGGCAATGCTTTTAACCTCTGAGCCATCTCTCCAGCCCCAGTTATTTCTTGTTAATATGTTTATTCACAATCTTTCCATATCAAGTGTGAACTCCCCATCATTCCTGTAATCTGTATTACTATATCCTTGCTGCCTAGGATGACCACACGAAAGATGCTCAATAGCCCTTAAGTGAATGAATATTTGACTTTTTTTTCTTCATCTTCTATCACTTAGTTAGAGGCATCCTCCCACAAGTCGAATTATATTAGCTTCTTGCTTAAAATTCTTCAGCAGATGCCCGTTATTTTCAGAAAGAAAGGCAAAGAGACTTTTATAAAAGTAGAAGTCAGAGCCAGCGGTGGTGGCACATGCATTTAATTACAGCAACCAGGAGGCAGAGGCAGGTGGACCTCTGTGAGTTGAAGGACAGCCTGGTCTACAGATTAAGTTCCAGGACAGCCAGGACTACACAAAGAGTAACCCTGTCTTGAAAAAAACAGTAAAAAAAAAAAGTAGAAGCCAAAGTTACAGTGTCTTGGTTCAAATATTGCTATATCACTGCATGCCTTTGGACAATTAAAAATTTTTTTTGAGTAATTCATTTTATTGTTTGTTTGAGACAAGTTCTCACTATGTATTCCTGGCTATCCTAGAACTTGCTCTGTAGACCAGGCTGGTCTTGAACTCATAGAGATCTGCCTGCCTCTGCCTCCCAAGTGCTGAGATTAGAGGCATATGCCACCATGCCTATAAAAAAAAGTTGAAGATTTTATTTTATATATGTGTATTTGGGCACCTGTGTAGACCCTAAAATGATGTTGGATTTCCCTGGAATTCAAGCTATAGGCTATGGTGAGTCCTGTGTTGTAGGAGCTAGGAACTCTACAAGAGCAGTAAGTGCTCTAAATCACTGAGCCATCTCTCCAACCCCTTGGTCAAGTTGGTTAAATTTATTGATAAAATAGAAACAGAGTACATGCTTTAAAGTTGTGGTAATTAAATAGCTTATGTTATTTTGATATTCATGTGTGAATTGCCGACATGTAAGTCAGACATCTTGGGACTAGAGTTACAGATGGTTATGAGCTGCCATGTGGGCACCCACTCACACATACCCATATACTCACAAAAATAAAGAAAGAAAGTAATGAAAATAATTAAAAATGAAGGTCTGGAGAGATGGCTCAGCAGTTGAGAGCACTTACTCCTGCTGAGGGCCAAGATTTGGTTCCCAGGACCCATATGATAGTTCACATCATCTATAACTTTAGTTCCAGAGGACCCAACACCCTCTTAAATGCCAAGGGCCCCAGGCTTTCATGTGGTGCACATACATGTAAACAGGCAAGATGCTCATAAATATAAAATTAAATAAATAAATGTAAAAGAACAAATTTTAAAATTTAAAAACTGAATGAAAACTAATAATTAAAAATGTTTCAGGTTCACCTTGTGGTTTCTTGTCTCACACCTGAAATCATCCATTGCTCAGACATCTTTTTTTTGTTGTTGTTTTTTCGAGACAGGGTTTCTCTGTAGCTTTGGAGTCAGTCCTTGAACTAGCTCTTGTAGACCAGCCTGGTCTCGAACTCACAGAGATCTGCCTGCCTCTGCCTCCCGAGTGCTGGGATTAAAGGCATGCGCCAACACCGCCCGGCTTCAGACATCTTTTCTAATGGAAAATGGCATTTAGAGTTGGGCACCACAGAGGACTGCTTGCTAGAGTTAGAATATGTATTATCTTCAGAAGATTCTGGGTTACTAATGCCCACTTTTTGGATAGTAATATTTTCTTGGGCTGAATGTGGTGGCATATACCTATAATGCTTACTGGCAAGAGAATGCTAAATTCAATGCTAGCCTGGGATACATAGAAATACCTTGTCTCAAAAGTAAACAAATAAAACAATCCTTGGTTTTGGAAGACCATATTAATAAGTAAGGGAGTGCAGATTTCCTAATTATTTTATTTCACAATAGCTAATCTAAAAATGTATTAATCAAAAGTAAAGTCTCTTACATTGATGTGGAATTTCCCTCTGTATGCTGTGACTGCCACCAATTAATAAAGAAACTGCTTTGGACCTATAGCAGGGCCGAACTTAGATAGGCGGAGAAAACTAAACTGAATGCTGGGAGAAAGGAGGCAGAGTCAGAAGCCATGGAGCTGCGTCCAGAGGCAAACATGGTGAAACCTTGCCAGTAGGCCACAAACCTCATTGTAAAATATAAAATAATGGGAATGGGTTCATTCTAGATGTAAGAGCTAGCTAGCAATATGCTTAAGTAATTGGCCAAGCAGTGATTTAAATAATATAGTTTCTGTGTGATTATTTTGGGGCTGAGCAGCCCAGAAACAAACAACACAGGACAGCTGAGAACCAACAAATGGCCTCCCTACAACATTACATTTTTCCTGAAAACGTAATAGTTTGAGGGAGAAGTGGTGAGTCTGTAAGAAAATTCAATGAAAGAAAAAAAACTTGCTTAACCCAGGGCATGGTGATGCATATTTGTAATCTCAGCACTTGAAAGGCTCAGGAGCAGGAAGTGTGCTTAACTGACGAGCTATTGCTCCAAGAACATTAAAATAATGTCTTTAAAAACATTAAAAACCAAAACCAAAATAAGTATAAATAAAAGAGCTTCTTTTCAGGTTTGGATGCAAAAATTGCTGTAGAATTATCAGAGGCAGAGGTGGAGGCAAAGCAAAATTGTTTGAATTAACCGAAGAAATATATAACTCTGAAATGCAAAGAAGAAAGAAAATAATATGGTGGCTTCGTAGAGAAGAAGATTAAGAAAAGGAATAGTCCACAAGTTATTATACACAGTGCCTTCTTCTTGGTTTAAGTTCTTAGCCCAGAAGGACTCATTCATTCTGCAGAGTCATTGTATATATTCGTTCGAGAAGTAAATCACTAGAAAAGCCAAGGATAAATAGTTTATTTGCACAAGAACAGAACTGAACTCAAAGTTCATAGTCTGCCGTTGTCTTTATTTCCCTCATACCTCAGTCCTCTTGAATCCTGGCTAAAGAGGACACGTGGGTTTTGACTGTTATCTAGCATTCATGATTTTCTTTTGGTTAAACAGGAGAGAGGTGAATACAGCCTGGATACCTTGTGATCTGGATTATATCTCCTCTAGAGGTCAGTTCCAGTGCTTCTGGGAGCTGGGGTTAGCCAGAAAATCATCCCCTAACACCACATATTTCCAAATGAGCCTTTTCTCCCACAAAGTGCTTTCCAAAGACAATTAAGTGTCTATTTCATGGGCATTTGTTTTCAACCTGGCTGCCTTTCAGAATCACCCAGGGTTTTTAATTACACTGTACTTAATCTCCAGAACTACTGATTACATTTGTATAGAGCAGAACACAACTTTCTCTCTTTCTTGTTTGTTTTTTCTTGACAGGATTTCTCTGTGTAGCCCTAACTGTCTTGGAAATCTTTCTGTAGACCAGGCTCACCCTAAACGCACTGAGATCTGCCTACTTCTGCCTCCTGAGTGCTGGGATTAAAGACACAGATCACCACAGCCCCATAAATGTAAATTTTTGTCTGTTATTTTATGTGTATGGTGGTTTGGCTGCATTTATTGTTATACCATGTGCATGTCTTGTGCCCTTAAAGCCACTGGAATCCCTGGGAGTTACAGAAAACTGAAAACCACCATGTGGATGCCAGGAATTGTACCTGGATCCTCTAGAAGAGCAGCCACTGTTCTTAACCACTGAGTCATCTCTCCAAACCCACCCTGGTTTCTTTAGGTCAGTTGTCTCAGCTCATTCGTACTGTATCCAGAGATCTAGACCTTTCTATTGCTCTTTTAATTGGCTAGGGTCACATGACACTCTGGGACTTTCTGTAATCACTTGATATATTTCCATGTTACTCTAGGGAACAGCAGAATCTTGTTACTTCCTCCCTGACTACCCTGGGAATAGGATGTAGAGGCCACAGACTTGTTTACCTAAGAACACCACCAAAATATCTCTATTTGGACTTGCTGTCTTTTGTATCCTCTATCTAAAAGGATGCCAAGGTTCACGTTGTAATTGGATTCTCTCCAGGACTGAAGTTTCTGCCATAACCACGCCCCGTCAATCAAGCCTGGACTCAATCCATCCTCCTTGCTTCCCCTCAACTCTTTTCTACTTCCTGTACCCCAAGCTAGTTGTAGGCACAGGAAGCTTGCTCTTCTCCATCATGTGCACTTTCAGTCAAGGTTTTAACTCTGAAAACCAAGATACATAGTTTTGGGTATGTCATTTTTTTTCTGGAGATAGGAAGTAAAGCCATGAGTTCACTGAACTGTAAGAGAAAAAAAAGGAGGGCCTAGAATGTAAAGAGAAAGTCTAGTTCACTTATCCTCCTATAAATTTGAATAAATATTTTTAGCATCTAAGAGTCTTCTAGAAAAAATATTGATATTTTCATACCCAGGAACTGAGGATATCCAGGTCTCTTGCTGGGCTGAAGAACTTACTCCTTGATTCTGATTGGGAGGGAATCCTAGAGTTACTTTTGCCTTCTCTGTCTGAGCTGAACCAGGACTTACTGCATATACATAGCAAGGTTTCTCACCTGAAATTTTCTGCTTACAAATATTTATTTCCCCAGCTCATACAAATTTTCCTGGGTAAACTTCCAGGAAGAGAGAGAATTGTGTGTGAGAAGGATAGCTAAGTTCTTGGACTCTGCTGAAAGAGAACCCCGTTTTTCTGCCAGGCAGTGCACACCTTTAATCCCAGCACTCGGGAGGCAGAGACAAGCAGATCTCTGAGTTTGAGGCCAGCCTGGCCTATAGAGCAAGCTCCAGGACAGGCTCCAAAGCTACAGAGAAACCCTGTCCTTTTTTTTTCTCAGATCTCCTGGAACTGAAGCTACAGACAGTTGTGAGCTGCCATGTAGTTGCTGGGAATTGAACCTGGATCCTCTGGAAGAGCAGCCAGCACTCCCAACCACTGAACCATCTCTCCAGCCCCCCCTTTTCTTTTTCTTTTTTTTTTTAACCACCAGGGAGAGAAACCCTGTCTTGAAAAACCAAAAAACAAAAAGAAAGAGAACCCTATTTTTCTAGAGGAGTCCATGTGTTTTCACAAAGGGAGCAATGAAAAGATCAATGTGGAAAAGGAAACAAAAGAAACTGATCTTTCTGGTTTGGGACACACATCTAAATTCCAGTTTCAGCTTGTTACCAACCAGTTACATAAAGACAGGAAACCACTTAACCTTTATGCATTATTTATCTATGTGCAGATAGGGCATTGTCCCCAAAGAACCTACATGAGGTTCAGAAATGATAATAGGGCTGCCAAGGTTTAGTAGGTAAAGGTACCTACCACCAAGTTTGATGACCTGAGTTTGAAACCACACAAGGAAAGGAAAGAGAGAACTTACTCCTGGAAGCTGTCCTCTGACCTCCAATGTGCCCTCTATGACACATATGTGACCCCACATAAATAAATACATGTTAAAAAATTAGAAAGGAATACATGATAATGCAGTCAAAGGACCTCATGCTCTGCTTGTCTGTGTGCAAACACACAGCATTGTTCCTTTGAGTGTGATTGTTTCCTGTATGGCCAAATAGGCTAATGGATTTCTTGCACGTGGAACATGCATCTGCTCAGGCTCTAGCTACTGCAGGGGTCCTGTGTAGCCAAGCTCAGTTTCCTCCTTCATGCAAATGGTTTATTTTGTGATTTGGCATTGCTTCAGCTTGGACTGGCATTGGACAGATTCCATCCAGGAAGTGCCGCCTGGTCGATCTGAGTCTCCTGAGATAAGCAGTCGGAAAATCATTCTCTGGATCCTGTACATCACAGATAAGGGCTTCATTGCTCTTGGCCTTTACCTCCAGTTTTTATGCTACCTCATTCTGTTTCTGTCCTTACCTATCACTGCTTTCCTTGTTTTCTGTTTCTGCTTCCCTGCTGATATTTATAAATGTGCTCTTATACTCTGGCCCATGGCCTCCATAGTCCATAAATCAATTTAACCCAATAACCTAGACATTTAGCTAGTCACTATTTAGCTGGTCATAAAAAGAAGGCCTGTCGGGTAACTTGCCTCTGTAATTTCACCCCAGTATAAAACCACTGGAAAACCTTAAAGGAGAAACCACTGGAATTGGTAGAAACTATGGAGTAAAATGGGGTAATATTGGCATCATGCCCATCACCCATGGACTGACATTCATGCCCTTAACATTCATGTTACTCACACACATTATACACATGCATCAAAGATATACACAGATTACATTGACACATTCACATACACTGATATTCACACATGGGTACATCGGTGTACACACCTTTGATCAGAAAGTCTCACTCAATGTATAATCAAAGTGATTGCCTCTGACTCATTTCTTAAAAATATTTACATATATATATTGTAATGGAAAAAATAAAAATGTTGCAGGATCCCCAGCGGCAGTAGGCAGCAGAAAAGCTGTAGGTCCCCAAGCAGTGGTAGCAGGCCATGGGGCGGCAGGCAGTGGGCCCTCAGAGCAGCCAGTCCCAGGCAGAGATGGCTGCCAGTCCCCGAGCAGTGGCTGGTCCCAGGCAGGGAGACATGTGGTGGGCAGGCAGGAGCCAGAGACATGGATAGGCATGTCATGCAGAGTAAAGTTGAACATTTATTAGGTGGGTTATTGAGGAGAAGGAAAAAGGGGAGAAGAGGGGAGAGAAAGGGGAGAAGAGGAGAGAGAGAGAGAGAGAGAGAGAGAGAGAGAGAGAGGAGAGAGAAGAGAGAGACAGAAGTGGGGGAAGGGGAGAAGTGGGGAGGAAGATGGAAAAGAGAGCTCTCAGGCCGGAAGCTGAAGATCAGCCTGCTTCAGCGGATAGGGGAGGGAGTGGGCGTGGCTTGTTTCTTAAAGGGACAGAAATCATTACATATATGAGTGCTCTGTCTTCCTGTATACCTGCATGACAAAAGAGGGCACCAGGGGGCTGGAGAGATGGCTCAGAGGTTAAGAGCACTGACTGTTCTTCCAGAGGACCTGAATTCAATCCCCAGCAACCACATGGTGGCTCACAACCATCTGTAATGAGATCTGGCTCCCTTTTCTGGCCTGCAGGCATACAGGGAGGCAGAATGTTGTATACATAATAAATAAATAAAATCTTAAAAAAAAAAAGAGGGCACCAGATCCCATTACTGATGGTTGTGAGCTACCATGTGGGTGCTGGGAATTGAACACAGGACCTTACTGAAAGAGCAACCGTTGTTCTTAGCAGTTGAACCATCTCTCCATGTTGTAGGAGGCTGCTTGTTCATTTCCAGACTGCCAGACTCCTGAAATAACCACACAGAAACTGTATTAATTAAATCACTGCTTGGCTAATCACTATAGGATATTCCTAGCAAGCTCTTACATATTAAGTCAACCCATTTCTATTTGTTATATATTTTACCATGAGGTTTGTGGCCTACTGGCAAGGTTCCAGCTAGCAGTTCCCTTCTTTCCCCTCTGGTAGCTACATGGTGTCTCACTGATTCCACCTTCTTTCTCCCAGCATTCAGTTTAGTTTTCCCCGCCTAGCTCTACTCTACCCTATCACAGGCCAAGGCATATTCTTTATTCATTAACCAATAAAAGCAACACATGTACAGAAGGACTTCCCACATTATCTTCAGCCTTTAACTTATTTTTTATTCCCCAAAGTCTAAGACAGACAGGAAAGAATTTTACTCAGGAAAGATTAGGCAATTTGAGGGATATCTACCCTCTGTTGTTGATCCCTTGACTAGTCTGAGACCACAAAAATAAAACCAATGCCTTTTATTGATGTGATTCTGTGCCCTATATTGCCTTATCCCCTTGGTATATGCTACTTCCCTCAAGTCTTCTCCAAGCTCTGTGCAATGAGAACATTCTTGTCCTTATCAAACTGCAAGATTATCCTAATATGAAAATCTAGTCACTGGGATGTGTATTCATCTAGGACCCCAGTCTTTCTCAGCTAGTCCAAAATATACTCAGAAGTATCTCTTGGTTCTTACTTACCATTGTGTCCCTGTGACTAAATTCCTGACAGAAACATGGCGGGGGAAGAATTTATTTTACACCACAGTTTGATGGAGTAGAGCAGTTCACATTATTGCAGCCAAGCAGTTAAGAAAAGGCATATAGAGAGGGGTGCATATAAGATGCAGTTCTCAAGGACATGCCCCCAGTGCTTACTTCCTCCAACAAGGACCTACTCCTAAGTTGTACCATATTCCTCTTGTAGAAGTTTTAGGCTACATTTGGAAAAGGAATAAATATGGAGGTCCAGTGACCCTGAGTCCATCTTCATGGTTTGGGCTTTAAGATTAGGTTTAAATAGAGGGCAGGAGATATACCTATCCAAGGACCTGGTCAAGGTCTGGTGCTACCCTCATCATTGACACATCCTTGTTTCATCTCCAGTCTGTTCTGCAAAGAGAACTCCCAAGTAGTCAAAAACAGTGAAATCTCTTCCTGGAAGACAAGTTCCACCCTCTGGCTAGCACCAGGACTTTCGGTTTTTCTCTGGCCACAGAGAAATTCTAGTTCTTTGGGGTCCATTGTTTGAACAACTTTATAGGCAAAGGGAAGGGCGTGTCTCTTTAGAATATCTTTGCTCCTGCCAAGACCATTACATTTAACATCCTTATAATAGCTGGGTAGTGGTGGCATACACCCTTAATCCCAGTACTCAGGAGACAGAGGCAGGTGGATCTCAGTGAATCTGAGGCTGGCCTGGTCTACGGAGTGAGTTCTAGG
>JAQHUG010000469.1:843568-853793 GCA_028555095.1 Dicrostonyx torquatus | reverse complement strand
AAGAAGAAAGAAAGAAAGAAAAAAGAAAGAATCTACAAAACTGCAAATGGGTTGGCAGTGAAATGGCTATGGGGAAACAACTCAAAAGCTTTTGTCTTCTAGGAATTTGTCATAAATTAGATTTATTTTTATTAATGTTTGGTACAAGTTCAAAGGAGTGTTTGAAAGAGAAATTGTAAAAACGTGCTCAGATTAACATATTAAACAGAGCCTTTTGATATATATTCTTTAAAAATGATTGCTGAGGGGCAGGAGATATGATTCAGTGGTATAGCATGTGCCTGCCATGTGTAAGATTCTGGGTTCAATTCTTAGTTCAATCAAATACTACCCCTCCAATGCTTCTAAATCTCAAATCCAGAAAATAGACCTTAGACATCAGGTACTGGTTTGGCAAACTGTGCTGGTGCATGTGTCTAATCTTAGTACTTGGGAGTTGAGTCAGGAGGAGTTAGATTTAGGCGAGTCTGGGCTATGTAGAAAGTCTGTCTCACCTGGCAGTGGTGGCACATGCCTTTAATTCCAGGAATTGGGAGGCAGAGGCAGGCAGATCTCTGTGAGTTCAAGGCCAGCTGGTCTACAGAGTGAGTTCCTGAATACTCTCCAAAGCTACCAAGAAGCCCTGTCTTGAAAAAAAAAAAAACAAAAGAAAAGAAAAGAAAAGGTGGAATCTTTTGTTACCATGTGGTTCTTGACATGGAGCAATGGGAAGTACACAGCACCATGCATGGAATATTCCTGTAAAGGAAAACACATCTGGTCTGGTATGGTGATACATGCCTGTAATCCCAGTATTAGGGATGGGATTAGCCTTGTGACAAGTATTTTTCATTGTGAACTTGATTATATCTGGAATTAACTAAAACCCAAAAATGGAGGGGTGCATCTGTGAAGGATCTGTGCTTAATTTGATGTGGGAAGATATGCCTTAATCCAGATCTTTTGATGTGGGAAGACCCACCTCTAACATGGCCATGATTTCTGATGGAAGCTATGAAAGAACGTGGAAGAAGGAATGTTTGTTCTTTGTGCATGTTTTCACCTAACTAGCAGTCCATTCCTTCACGGGCATTAGAGTCTACTTCTTTGGGATTCCAGCATATACCGAAGACCAGCTGAGACATCCAGTCTCATGGACTGAACAACTACCAGGTTCTTGGACTTTCCATTCATAGTCAGTCATTGTCGGCTTAGCTAGACCACCACAGTCTGTAAGTTATTCATATATATATATATATATATATATATATGGAGAGTCATTCCATAAGTTCTGTCACTCTAGAGAACCCTTACTAATACTGGTTTCATGACATCACTCTTCATATTTCCTTTCCCTAGTTTTATTGTAACATGGTAATAATATCTAAATGTTTGATGAGGTTTATATTTTTTTTTCTGGGTCTGGATCTTCCTAAAGTAGTATTCAGCTGGCTTGGAATTCACACTTCTAACCACTCACTCTCCCAAATGCTGAGACATCTGACTTAATATATACATATTAAGGTAGTACAAACATTTGATCCATCTGGAAACAAATGTTATAATAGACTAATTTAATTATGGCTGGACTTGGATTTCAGGGACAGCCACAAATTCTTTCCTTCCCTGAATATGGTCCTCTTTGACATGGAACTTTTGTCTCTTCCCACATTGAGTTGCTTTGTGACTCATGACTTGTTTTGGCACAGTCATCAATGTGGAGCCAGCTTGAAAAGAACTTTCATCTTGTCTTGCTTTCCTTTTGGGATTCCTACTACTGTTGCCATGTGAAGAAGTTCATGCATGCCTAATGGAATGTGAAGTGTCTATGTCCTGTTTGCTTCTATTGCTGTAGCCAAGCCCCAGATGTGTGAGAGTGTCCTGATGATCTAGTCACCACAGATCACTCTCAGCTGCCTACAGAGGATGCCCAAGCCCAGCAATGGCCAGCTGGACTGTTCTAGACCATAAGACCCATACAGTTGGCCCACACAGTTACCAAAAACAAGTATTTGTTGGGGGTTGGATAAATGGCTCAGTGGGTAAGAGTACTTCCTGTGAAAATATGAGGACCTCAATTTGAATCCCTAGCACCCATGCAAAAAGTCAAGAATGACTGCATGAGTCTATAAACCCAGCATTTGGGGCATAAAGATAGGCTGTTATTAGGAAAGTGCTGAACAGCATGCTTCTGATTTAGTGAGAGTCCCTAACTCCTGGTAATAAGAGGGAAAGTGATAGAGGAAGATACCTGGTGTCCTCCTTTGGCCTCTGCATGCAAATGTGCGCCCACACACTCATAAGCGAACACCGTACACACACCAAAAAAAGAGTGTTTGCTGTTTTAAGACAATTATTTTAAACTGTGTGTAATCACGTGCACATGTGCCTGTGTGTGTGTGTGTGTGTGTGTGTGTGTGTGTGTGTGTGTGTGTGTGTGCAGACAGATCTGCCTGCTCATGTCTGCCCCAAGTGCTGAGATTAAAGGCATGTGCCACTATGCCAGGTTACATTTTAAAAAATTCTAGCTAGGCAGTGGTGGTGCATGCCTTTAATCCCAGCACTCGGGAGGCAGATGCAGGCGGATCTTTGTGAGTTCGAGACCAGCCTGGTCTACAAGAGCTAGTTCCAGCTCAGGCTCCAAAGCTACAGAGAAACCCTGTTTTGGAAAGAAAAAAATTAAAAAAATTCTTATATATGTGATCGCATCTGTGAGCATGTGCACACATGCATGCAGGTACACAAGAAAGTCAGAATAGTGTAGGTAGACTTTCTTGTTGAACTGTTTTTGGACCATCCATCCTCAAATAATAACATGGAGACTTATTATTAATTATGAAAGCTTGACTTTAGCTTAGGCTTGTTTCACCTAGCTCTTACAACTTTAATTAACTCAGTTCTATTAACCTACACTCCGCTACATGGCTTTCTTTACCTTTCCTCCATTCTGTGCGTCCATCAGACTCCCTCCATGTTTTGTTGGCTAATGCTATACGCCTAGTTTCATCCCCTCAGTGTTCTCTCTGCCCACAAGTCCTGCCTAACTTCTTCTGTCTAGCTATTGGCCATTAATCTTTTCTTTCTTTCTTTTTTTCTTTCTTTCTTTTTTTTTTTTGATTTTTTTCGAGACAGGGTTTCTCTGTTGCTTTGGGGCCGGTCCTGGAACTAGCTCTTATAGACCAGGCTGGCCTTGAACTCACAGAGATCCCCCTGTCTCTGCCTCCCGAGTGCTGGGATTAAAGGCGTGTGCAGCCATCACCCGGCGGCCATTAATCTTTTTAATGACACATCTTTACACCATGTACAAATACCCGCAACAGAACAGGGCATTGGATCCTCTGGAGCTGGTGTTACAGGAGGGTGTCAACCTCCTGACACAGGTGCTGGGACTCAAACTCGGGTCCTTTACAAGGGCACCACGTGTTCTTAACTATACCACCATCTCTCTTGACCTGTCCTAGTTTATTTTCTACTACTGCAACAAGACATAATCAAAAGCAACCTGGGGAGGAAGGGGCAGGGAATTTATTTGGATCACAAATTCCAGTTATAGTCCATCATGAAAGGGAGTCCAGACAGAGACTCAAGGCAGGAATAGAAGCAGAGCCTACCGAGGAATGCTGCTTACTTGCTGTTCATGGCTTGCTCAGCCTGCTTTCTTATACAGCCCAGGACCATTTTCCAAGGGGTGGCACTGGGTTGTACTGCACTGGATCATATCAATTATTACTCAAAAAAATACAACTATAGAACATTGAAATTAAATAAAGGAGTACACATCCATGACCCCCCCCCAAAAATGCTCCACAGATTGGTTTATAGGCCAGTCTGATGGGGCAATTTTTCCATTAAGGGTCCCTCTTTCCAGACGACTCCAGGTTGTGTCAAATTGGCAAAAACAGAACAAATAAAACTGATTAGCACAATCTCCAGAAATAATATGTGTTTATCTCATACTTTCTGTGGGTTACAGGTCTAACCCTGGCTTTGCTGGGTTCTGTGTCTCAGAATCTTGCCAGACTCCCATTGAAGTAATAACAGGGTTTTGTTCTCACTTGGAGACATACTCTCAATATTGGTCAGAATTAACTTCTTCCTAGGTAGGACTGAGCAAGCACTTCAAGGACTACTTTAGTATGTTTAGTTTTTGCTTTGATTGTTGGGCTCGGGGCTGTTCTAATCTCTTGCAGGTTGCCATGCTATTTCCTGCTACATGGACCTCTCCATACCCGTTGTAAAATCTTGAATTTTGTAGCTAGGTGTGATGGCACAGGCCTGAAATGGAAGCCCTTGGGAGGAAGAGAAAGGAGGATGGGTTACATTCCCTGCCCTGCCACAAAGGACATTTTCATCTTCAAGGTCATTGTGAGTTTGAGAGTGAGATTTTTACTAAGATGCCATCTTATATGATATAAGTTAATTATGAAAGTGATGGCATTCTCTTTAACTCATTCATTAGAAACAAGGCAAAGGGTAAAGATTACACAAGGCTGTAAATCCTGGGAAAGTGGTGACTTTGAGAACCACCTTAGTGTCTCTATGCCACCTTCATCTCTACCATTCCTAAGAGAGGAAGATGAACAAGTAGGATGAGACTCTGGTCCCAAAGCTGTGTCAGTGGGTGATCTTTGGAGAGATGAACTGGCCTAAGCCTAGAGGAGTTTGTTTAGAAAGGGCCAATGAATCAACAGAGCTTGGCAAGTTTGTCTTTTCTTTTTTTCCCTACCACCAGACATTGGATTACATTGCTTTGCAGGGTACATAGTAATTCTTTTTTTTTTTCATTTTGTTTTGAGACTGTTTCATGTTTCTCTTGAATTCTCTTGACACACTCTGTTTATATAGCTCTGGGATCAACCTCAGGGCTTTGTGTACTGGACAAACATGCTACCAATGGAGCTACATTCCCAGTCCCAAACAAAACATTTTTTAAAAAAAAGATCCTAAGGATTAAGCTTGAAATCTTGTGCATGATAGCCAAGTACTCTAGCATTGAGCTATAGCTCCAGACCCCAGGCAAAGGAATTTTAATCTTCTCTTGTATGGCCATCCCAGATTCAGCATGCGTTTCTGTTGGTAAACAAGAATGTGCAGGCCCTATCCCGTAGCAGGGATAACTATAAATAGTGGTCACAGCCTGGGCTAATAGAAGAAAGAGATAGGCAGAGGTTGGATTTTGGATGATGGCCTTGCCTTCTTCGAAAGTATACACTTTAACTTGAGATTTATTTTAGTATTATGAAGATTCTTATAAAGGCCTTTGGGAAGATGGTCCCAAGAGAATAAGCCTTTTTTTTTTTTTGAGTCTCTAGCTTTGGAGACTGTCCTGGAACTAGCTCTTGTAGACCAGGTTGGCCTCAAACTCACAGAGATCTACCTACCTTTGCCTTCCGAGCGCTGGGATTCAAGGCATGGGCCACCATCGCACGGCAACTTCATGATTTTTTTTTTCTTTATTGATATTTATTGAGCTCTACATTTTTCTCTGCTCCTCTCCCTGCCTATCCCCTCCTCCGTTATAACCTCCCCCAAGGTCCCCATGCTCCCAATTTACTCAGGAGATCTTGTCTTTTTATACTTTCCCATGTATATTAGGTCTATGTAAGTCTCTGTTAGTGTCCTCATTGTTGTCTAAGTTCTCTGGGATTATGGTTTGTAGGCTGGCTTTCTTTGATTTATGTTTACAAACCACCTATGAGTGAGTACATGTGATAATTGTCTTTCTGTGTCTGGGTTACCTCACTCAAAATAATGTTTTCTAGTTCCATCCATTTTCCTGAAAAGTTCAAGCTGTTGTCATTTTTTTCTGCTGTGTAGTACTCCATTGTGTAACCACATTTTCTTGATCCATTCTTTGGTTGAGGGGCATTTAGGTTGTTTCCAGGTTCTGGCTATGACAACAAATCTGCTATGAACATAGTTGAGCACATGTCTTTGTGGCACTATTGAGCATCCTTTGGATATATACCTAAAAGTGGTATTATTGGGTCTTGAGGAAGGTTGTTTCCTAATTTTCTGAGAAATCTCCACACTGACATCCAAAGGGGTTGTACCAGCTTCTTTTGATCTTTCGAGAATTTTGCTGGGCATTGCAGATTTTTTTGTTGTTGTTGTTTTCGAGACAGGGTTTCTCTATAGCTTTTGAAGCCTGTCCTGGAACTAGCTCTTGTAGACCAGGTTGGCCTCATACTCAGAGATCCGCCCGCCTCTGCCTCCCGAGTGCTGGGATTAAAGGTGTGCGCCACCGCCCGGCAAGAATAAGATTTGATGCAGGGGAACAATTGGGAGACTTCCCTAGTTCAACAAGTGGGGAACGGTAAAGCTGGATATGAGTTTGTGCCAATGGGATGGAAAGAGAAGGCTGATTGGAGAGACAGTGAGGGTATAGAGCAACCGGCCTTCTTCACTCTGAGGGAATGAAGAGAAAGAAGGATCCAAGGATGGTTTTCTGTTTCAATTTGAGGTAAAGCATGGGGAGGAGCTGGGTGAGACAGGGAAAGCCGAAGCATGCTTCATGGGTCTTTCAACACATTGGTTATGTTTGTGGGTTCTGGTTTCTCGCAGACCAAGGCTTTGAGTCCTCTTTGCAGTATAACTTAACTTGTTCCCTCAACTGTAAATGAAACCTACTGACCTCTTCTTCTTGTGTATATGAATTGAATGTCGCATCTGGAACCCAATAGGCGCCATTGTGCTATCTATTATTTCTACACAGAAAGGATTCAGGGAGGAGGCCGATGACAAATGGAAGAAACAGGCAGGAAAGGCTTCTGGGAATGAACTCTGGTTAGGTCAAAGAGGAAAAACAGCGTTGTGGCAGACCAGCTGAAGCCAGAAGGAGGCCAGGCATGGCTGAGCTGTCTGCCACGTGTTGTTAGGCAGATGAGTCATTGGAAGGGGCAGGTCAGGCCGCCCAGACCGCAGCGGGCTGGACCGTGGCAACAAGATGACTTCATTGTCAGTGGGAAGCCCATATCTTCCGGAAGCCTTTTTAGTATCTGCATCCCGAAGGAATACATCACTTCTTTTACAGGACTTTATACACTGTCTGGTCAAAGACAGTGTAAACAGGACAGAGGGACAAGCATTGGAATCTGTCTAACGTGCCTATTGATATGCTGGGGACCGGGTTCCTCTTCCTATACCTCAGCCTCCTTATCTGTCTCTGGACAGACGAGCTAACTTGTCTATGAGGAGTGAGGTGCGATCTGGGTGAGCACGTGCGGGTAAAAGTGTGTTGGTCTCGCCCCTCTCGTTGGAAGTCATTTTCGGATCCTCAGCCGGCACAGCGCCAGGTTTGGCAAGCCCTTCACCAAAAGAATGAATGGAAGAACCAAAGGGCGACCCACAGCCGCCGCGGGATCACTGGGAGCCCCGCCCCCTTCCGCCTCAGACCGCTCAGCGCGGCCGCGGGCGGGTCTTCGTGACCGTTCGCCAGCGCGTGCGCGGCAGGCCGCGCGCTGTGGGCGGCAGGCGGGCTGGTCGTGCGCGCGCGCGAGGGGCGGGCCGGGCGGCGGGCGGCGGGCGGGCTGGCGGCTAGCTGCGGAGCCCGCGGCGGCGGCGGGTGGCCGGCCGATCGTGTGCTGGGCTTGGAGGGCGCGCCAGTGGCTATGCTGCCTCCCTGAGGCGCGCCGGGGAAGCCTCGGCGCCTGAGTCCACGGGAAGCGCGGAGACGCCGCGGGGCCGGGGTGCGGGTGGCTTCGAGCGCCCGCCGGGCCATGGTGGCTGTGGACCGGGCTTGCCGCGGCAGCGCTGCGGCTCGGGGCCGAGCCAGGCCGGCGCAGTCGCGGTGCTGACGCCCGCGGGGCCCAGACGCGGAGATGAAGCGGAGTCGCTGCCGCGAGCGGCCGCAGCCGCCTCCCGCCCGCCGGGAGGATGCGGCTCCGCGGGCGACCGAGTTGCCGCAGCCCTTGCCCCCGCGCCGGCGAGCGCCGCCCGGGAGGCAGCGACTGGAGGAGCGGAGCGGGCCCACGGGGCCTGACGGCAGGGAGCAGGTCAGACGGGCTGGGGTCGGCGGGCGAGGGTGGGCGCTGTGGGGGAGGGGACCTCGCGGGAGGACCGGGCTGCAGCGGTGAGGGGTGGGGACTGAGTCGGTTGGGAGGAGTGGGAGGTCTGAGGAGGCTGAGGAAAGGGGAGTGGAGAAATGAAGGTGGGGGCCTGGGGTTGTAGTGGACTTTGGGAAGGGCGGGTTGGAGGAATGAATAAAATGGTTCTTGGGGGCATTTGTAGTCCTGGGGTCTGGGTGGAGAGAAGGGTGCTGGAATGTAGACAGGGTGAATGAGCAGCAGAGAGGAGACTTATTAAATTATCTAGAGGAGTCAGTAGTTTGAGGGAGGGATGCCACTTTGATAGTGTTGACTTTCTTAGAGTTTATCCCCACACTTTGAAAAACGGGGCATCCCTAAGCATTTGGATTTGGTGGTCATTATACTTTTATAGGCAAGTATCCAGAATCATTAACATTCTCCTCAGTACCCATCTCCTTAACGACAAACCACTTTTAAAAATACCTGCATGTGTGCAGTCTCGAGGTGCTGTGGACAGAGAACCCGTAGCTGAAGGCTCTGTCTTCTCGTTAATGAGAAAAGCGATAGGATGTGAAAGTCCTTGTGAGTTTTCCGGATGGACTGGATGTGTTTATATACTTTATTAGACAACAGTAGGTGTATTTATGAGTAGGGAATAAAGGTCATCAGAGTTTATCAGAAAGGATAAAGTGCCACTCACAGCGGTAGAAGTTCAGTGAAAGGAAGATTGGTGAGAAAGGGACATTGGAAGATCCATGATCTTGTTAAATTTGTAGAAAAATGTTCTGTAGTAATGAACGCCAGGGACAGCATTGCTTTTGTATAGCTCTGCTTTAGACCCCAGTTGAGACTCCATCTTTTGAGATTTTGGAGTTACAGGTCTCCTGCCTCTTGTTCCTCATATAAAATAAGCTTCCTCAGGCATCATTATATTCTTTGAGTTATACTGTGTTAGCCTACAGTTTTTAACCCCCCTCCTCCACTTTTGTTTTTCCACATTTTATTCTCTGAGCTTTGGAGCTTTGCCATGGCTTCTAGTACCTAGTCAAAACTTTTGAAATGTGTTTTCTCTTCTGACTTAGTTTACCTCGTGCAATTGACCTTATCGTATGCTTCAGTGATGTGCTCAAGGCTGCTCGATCTCCCCTTTTTTCTTTTAAAATAAATTTTAATTTTTTTTTTTTTTTTAGTTTTTATGTTCATTAGTATTTTGCCTTCACTTATCTCGGTGTTAGGGTGTCAGATTACTTGGACCTAGAGCTACAGGTAGATGTGAGCTGGGAATTAAACCCAGGTCCTCTGTAAAAGCAACCAGAGGCTGAACCATCTCTCCAGCTCCAATTCTCTCCTTTTGAAAAAGATTTTTTTTAGCTGGATGGTGGTGGCACACACCTTTAGTCCCAGTACTTGGGAGGCAGAGGCAGGCGGATCTCTGAGTTCCAGGCCAGCCTGGTCTACAGAGAGTTCCAGAACAACCAGGGATACACAGTGAAACTTTTTTTTTCTCTTTTAAAATTATTTATCTTTAAAGATTTATTTTATGTATATGAGTGCTTAATCTGCTTGTATGCCTTTATGCCAGAAGACGGTCTCAGATCCCACTATAGATAGATGTGTGCCACCATGTGGTTGCTGGGAATTTAACCCAGGACCACTGAAAGAACAGCCAGTGCTCTTAACTGCTGATCCATCTTGCCAGTCACCCATTGGTTTCTCTGTAGCTTTGGATTCTGTTCTGGACCTTGCTCTGTAGACCAGGCTGGTCTTGAACTCATAGAGATCCACATGTCTTTGCCTCCTGAGTGCTGGTATTAAAGGTGTGTGCCACTCCCACCTGGCAGTCAAATGGTTTCTGAGCGTCTCTTCTGTGTTAGTTCCTTATAGAAATACTTTGCTTTTTTATTGTTGTGTAATTTTCCATAGTGTAGCCATACTAGAACTTATTTTGCATCTTTTTTTTGGTCTTCTTTTTTTCTTTATTGACATTTATTGAGCTCTACATTTTTCTCTGCTCCCCTCCCTGTCTCTCCCGTCCCTCCTTCAACACTCCCGCAATGTCCCTATGCTCCCAATTTACTAAGGAGATCTTGTCTTTTTATACTTTCCCATGTATATTAGGTCTATGTAAGTCTCTCTTAGTGTCCTCATTGTTGTCTAAGATCTCTGTGATTATGGTTTGTAGGCTGGCTTTCTTTGCTTTATGTTTAAAAATCATCTGT
>JAQHUG010000469.1:811384-835866 GCA_028555095.1 Dicrostonyx torquatus | reverse complement strand
TGTCATTTCTAGAGTTTGGAAGTTGCTTACTTCTTGTTTACTTAGGTAATATTATATCCTTCTGGAGTTCTTGATGGAATTGAAGAATGGATAGTTATAGTTTTCCTTAGTTATGATAAAAGATAAAATAGATATAAATATTTTAACTGTAATTCTTGCTTGATAACTGTTTTGTTACATGTAATTTTACTATGTTAAAATGTAAGCCTTCTTTGTTTAAACAGAAAAAGGGGAAATGGTGTAGGAGGGGGGTCTTTCTGTATTTCTTTGTTTTCATTGGTTAAATAAAGACTCTGCCTGGCCAATAGAATAGGACACAGCCCTTAGGTGGGCGGAGTAGACAGAACTGAAGGCGGTGAGAGAGAAGGAAGTGGGAGAGCCACCATGAAGCTGCCAGGGTCAGACATGCTGAACGATTTCCGGTAAGATCACCACCTCGTGGTGACTTACAGACTATTAAAATGGGATGAAATGAGATGTGAGAGTTAGCCAAGAAGAGGCTAGTAATAATGGGCCAGGCAGTATTTAAACGAATCCAGTTTGTGTGTAATTTGTGTATTCCGGGTATATCAATGTGGACGTGTGGCCGAGAGTCGGGTGGGATACCGCCTGCTGCTCCCACCTAATTACAACAGATTGGCTGCCCAACGTGGTTGGCTGACTCCACGTAAATCCTGAGGGGGCTTAAAAAGAAAATTTAGACACAGATATAAAGTTTAGCACAGCTGGACGGTTGCCATAGCTCCTTTAAGAGAGACTTCCTGATTCAGCAAAGCAACACTGTGGCGGCAGTTTTAAAACGGGGCTTCCTGGACTGTGCCGCCAGCTGGAACTCTGGCTATAAAGCATTTCAATGGCTTTTGTGGGACTGGATGCTTTTTTGCCCGCTCTGGGTTGGGACTAAAGCAGCTGTGACCACGGCTCACTCTTCCTGCCTAGATAAGGTAGCGGGATCAGATCGGCTAGAAACTGGTGGTTTTAAAATACCAGTTTACAGTCTGTACTGTCAGCGCGACCTCTGGCCCCTGGGGGAAACAGAGCCTTTGATTGGGGTTTTCTGACTAAAATGTTACGATTTGCTTGCTTGATGACAATTTGGACTCGCTGTGTGCCTGGAAGTAACACTGGGACCCGCAGGGGATCCAGGTTCCTGCTTATTCCCTTTGATGCCCCAAACCAATGCCTGAACCCACAGAGGACCCAGCTCAGGTCTACTCTCCACCAGAACAGGTACGAGGGAGTAACTGCTGAACGAGTGAGCCAGAGCCAGAGACTGCTGAGGGTCCGGATGTGAATCCGGGACCTTCAAAGGAGTAGACCTAAGCCTACCTAAGCCCCATGGGTCTGGGCAAAATTATAGGATCTCCCAGGAACTAGGCCAGAGCCAGGACCTCTGCCAGCCTGGGTGCAAGTGAACCTGGGTTCTCTGAGGGAATAGGTAGGAACCAGAGTTCGCGGCATTAAAGGCTTATGCCCAGTCACACTACACTATGCTAGCTGAGACTGACTTTGAACTGATTCTCCTGTCTCTACCACCTAAATGCTGGACAAATGATTTTATGTGGGTAGACAGGTGTCATGAAATGCTTGTGGAAGTTAGAAGACAATTTTGAGTGTCTGTCCTTGCCCTGTCTTGTTTGAGATAGGGTCTATTAGTTGTTTTTTCCTACTGTGTAAGCCAGGCTAGCAGCCTGTGTTAGTATTCTATTGCTGTGACTAGACACCATGACCAAAGGAACTATTATAAAAGAAAGCATTTATTTAACCTGGGGCTTGCATACAGTTCCATTTTCATCATGGCAGGGAGCATGGTGGTAGGTATGGCAGCATGGTGTTGGTACAGTTTCAGAGAGAGAGAGAGAGGCACCTTGAGACATTAAAGCCCACCCCCAGTGACATACTTCTTCCAAAAAAGCTACACTTACTCAAACAAGGCTACATCTATATGAATCTATGGGAGCCATTTTTACTCAAACCACTACACTGCCTCATTAGCTTATGGTGATTTTTGACCTTCATCTAGTAAAGAATACTGGGGTTACAGACACCTGTCTTAAGTGTCCAGCTTTTCTACAGGTTCTGAGGATTTGAACTCAAGTCTTTCCACTTGCACAACGATTTTTTATCCAACTGAGCCATCCTTCCAGCCTGTTTGCTCTCTTTCTTTTCTTTGGGAGTAGTACATGTTATACTTTGTATTACCAATGTTTGTATTTAGGGATAAGATAGGGTTTTCTAGAGGCCAGTGGTTTATTACATAATTGAAGTAGATGTGTAACACAGTTTCTCCTTTGAAATGTTTTCTCCATATCTTTTTTGTTGTCATAGTGTAACTTGCAGCTGATCTTCACCATATTTCATTCCCTTGTAAGACTGTGTTTGCCTCTTTTCCTTTCCTTTCATCTTTCCTTTCCTTCCCTCTTCCTTTCCTTCCCTTTCCTCTTTCTTTCCTTCCCTTCTCCTTTCCCCTTTCCTTTTCTTTCTGTTCTGCTTCTGTTTCTCTTTTTAGCAACTCTGACTGTCCTGGAACTCACTTTGTAGACCAGGCTGGCTTTGAACTCACAGAGATTTGCCTGCCTCTGCCTCCTGAGTGCTGTGATTAAAGGTGTGAGCCACCATTGCCCAGCTAGGCTGTGCTTTCTTAACCTTTCAAGCCTTAACTCAATGTCCCTACGTTAACTCAGCATTTATAAGCTTCATCTTGCTTGTTGCAATACTTTATTTACTCAATTTTTTTTTTTTTCAAGACAGGGTTTCTCTGCAGCTTTGGAGTCAGTCCTGGAACTAGCTCTTGTAGACCAGGCTGGTCTCAGACTCACAAAGATCCGCCTGCCTCTGCCTCCCGAATGCTGTGATTAAAGGCATACGCCACCACCGCCCGGCTATTTACTCAATTTTTAAAAATAATTTATTTCAATTTACTTTATGTTCATTGATGTGAGGGTGTCAGATCCCTTGGTCCAGGAGTTGCAGACAGTTGTGAGCTGCATATGGGTGGTGGGAATAACCCTGTCCTCTGGACACCCTTTTTTTTTTTTTTAAACTAGAGTGCAAATCTTATATATTTATGGCATACCATGCACTTATTTTTTTAAATTTTTAAAATTTTTTGGAGACAGGATTTCATCATGTAGGTCAGGCTAGCCTTGGACTCACAGAGATCTGTAGTAGGAGACCTCTTGTTTGTTCCTGGCTTCTCAGCCCGAAATAATCACACAGAAACTATGTTTGCAATACTGTTTGGCCAATAGCTTAAGCGTATTTCTGGCTAACTCATATCTTAAATTAACTTATCTCCATCAATTTGTATTGCCATGAGGCTATGGCTTACCGGGTAAAGTTCTGGTGTCTGTCTCTGGTTGGGCTACATGGCTTCTCTGTGACTCGGCCTCCTTTCTTCCTGCATTCAGTTTAGTTTACCCCACCTAGCTAAGTTCTGCCTGCTATAGGCCAAAGCAGTTTCTTTATTAACCAATGGTATTCACAGCATACAGTGGGGAATCCTATATCAGAGATCTACCTGCCTCTGTTTCTCATGTGTTGAGATTAAAGGCTTGTACCTTGGTGCTCAGCAAAATTATTTTTATTTATTTATTTATTGGGACAGGTTTCTCATTGTAGCCCTAGCTGTTCTGGAACTCACTCTACAGACTAGGCTGGCCTCGAACTTAGAGATCTGCCTGCCTCTGTCTTCCAAGTGCTGGGATTAAAGGCATGCATCACCATGTCCGGGGCAAAATTATTTTTGTTTATGTGTCTGTGTGGGTATTCTCAGAGGCCAGAAAAGGTGTTGATGTCTCTGGAGCTGGAGTTACACATGCTTGTTAGCTGCCTGATTTGGGTGCTCAGAACCAAACTGGTGCTTTTCATCTCTGAGCCATCTCCCCAGGTGCTGTCCTCACCTTAAAAATGAAACAAAACCTAAACATGGTTTTGTGTGTGGTTTTTTGTTTGTTTGTTTTGTTTGCTTTAATAATGAAACACTTAAAATTGTCTTGTAAGCTAGGTGTAATGGTTCACAGCTGCAGTCCTGTTATTAGGAAGCTGAGACAGGAGGCACTTGAGTTTGAGGCGAGCCTGTTCTATGGAGATCCTTTTTCAAACAATGACAAAAACCCTCTTCTAGCTCTGGATATATGTTGTGTTTTCATTGGTAGCCTTGAATAATACCAGAATTATTAAAGAATACTCAATTCTCTATCTTCAGAGACTTTATTAGCCTATTATCCATAGAATAAAGCCTGATGACCTTGACATTCAAGGTGTACTTGAATGTAAAAGCATGTAAAAATTATTTACATGCTTCTCTTGGTTATTTGGTGCCTGTACTTTTGTTTTATCATAGATTGCTGAGATTGTCTTGTCTTTCTGAGTAGTAAGTTCTTAGAAGTTCACCCGGTTTCATTTATCTTTGTATAATATTTGAAATGTAGTCTTTTGAATATTTGTTATTTAGAAACATAGGTTATTGCTCAGTAACTATATTAATTGGCTGTCAGTGTCTCATCAGTGAACAGACTCCATGGAGAGTATCTTCTTCATTGTTGTGTCTCTAAGCCTTTGAAGTTTTAACTAGAATGTATATGTATTCAGTAAACACTTAATTGTTAGGCATTTTCATATAGTTATTGTTAGGTTGTAAAAATTGTTAAAATTCTATTCAAGCTACAGCCAGAAAATTATTTTTCCATGTGGAATTCTTAGAGAATTCTTAGGTGGATTTCAGATATCTGTCATCTGTCAGTCTCTTGAAATTCCAGTTCTCAAAAGTCTGTGGCCTAAAATGTAGAACATTAGGTTTTAAGGTACTAAGTAAAATAAGGGTTGGAAACAGTGGTGTGAAATACATATTAATTCTTTGTTTTGTAATATATTCTTTTATCCACTCCTGGGTATATAGTAGAAGCTTAATAAATGTGGAATGAAAGAAAATCAGTGTTTTTAGTTCTACCCTTTTGTGTTAATTGTCACAGTATCTTGTAAGAATTGCCAGCCCTCAAATAATGACACATGGATTTACTATTAATTATGAAAGTTTGGCCAGTAACTTAAACTTGTCCCTTTAGCTCTTATAATTTTAATTAACCTGCTTTTATTAATCTACGTTCTTCCATGTGGCTCATTTATCTCTACTCTCCACTGTATGTCTGACCTCTTCAATGTTTCCCTGGCATCTTTCTAAATCTGTATGCCTAGATTCTTCCTCCCCCTCCTTTCTCTCCTTGGAAATATTGCTGTTGTGGAATGATCTTTTTGTATACTGTGAAAATGTGTTACTCAGATTGGTTTGATAAAAAGCTGAATGGCCAATAACTAGGCAGGATTTCTGGGCAGAGAGGACACTGAGAAGAAGAAGGTAGACATGCCAGGAGATGCAGAGCAAGCAGGATGGGCAGTATGGGGATGAGGTAATAAAGCCATGAGACAAAGGAGATTACTAAAAGTAGGTTGATATAAGTTATAGGAGCTAGTTAGAAACAAGTCTAAGCTAGGGCCGACCTGTCATAATTAATAAAGTCTCTGTGTGATTTTTTTTTCATGAAAACTAAATGCAATAATAACAATTATCAGGTAGGAATTACATTCACAATGTTCAGTTCATATGTATTTGACAATTCAGAGAAAATACTGTGTTATCTGTTCTATCTTATGTGTCCAAAGTTTTATGCCTAAACATAACTTGTATTATTATCCTAAAATATCTTTTGACCTTAAAACATTTTCTTAGATAAACAGCTTAAACTTTTATGTTTCTCAACCTTATAAATTTTACATCTCTCACTCTCTCTCTCTTTTTTGTCTTTCAAGACAGGGTTTCTCTGTAGCTTTGGAGCCTGTCCTGGAACTGGCTCTTGTAGTCTAGGCTGTCCTCGAACTCACAGAGATCCCCTGCCTCTGCCTCCTGAGTGCTGAGATTAAAGGCATGTACCACTACCGCCTGGCTAATTTTACATCTCTTAATATGAGTTTCTTTTCTGAATTGTATAGCAAGGAAAACTGAAAAGCTATAATTATCAGACCTGAGAATGATGTACTTACTGAGTAAACAGGAAGTGCAGAATAAGTATCTTCTAAAACTATGGAAACAACAGAGACAGCTGACTGCCTGGACAGTTGCCCAAGGTTCCTCTGCAATGTTGGGGCATCCATCTTTGGCCTACAGGTCTAAAATATTTGAGAGACCCTTCTGTGAAGCAAGAATTTTGAGCAATTGTTTTACTTTGCCTTGGCAGAATTTTCTTTTGTGTTCTTTTGGTCCAATTTGGGCAGCATACTGTAAGTATTAGTTAAGGCTAGGGCAGTGTTTTGGCCAGTGGCTAACCTTGCCACAAATGAAACCATATGGATGTTCTTCAATGCCCATTATTCTTTTTTTTTTTTTTAAATTTTATTTATTTATTTGTTTATTTATTATGTATACAATATTCTGTCTGTTTGTATGCCCGCAGGCCAGAAGAGGGCGCCAGACCTCATTACAGATGGTTGTGAGCCACCATGTGGTTGCTGGGAATTGAACTCAGGACCTTTGGAAGAGCAGGCAATGCTCTTAACCTCTGAGCCATCTCTCCAGCCCCCATTATTCTTTTTTGAAGTTAACTGGTACTGCCAGGAGCAGACCTGTCTCACTGTCTTGAAAAACCCTATGTAGCTGGGTGGTAGTGGCGCACGCCTTTAATCCCAGCACTTGGGAGGCAGAGGCAGGCAGATCTTTGTGAGTTCGAGACCAGCCTGGTCTACAAGAGCTAGTTCCAGCGCAGGCTCCAAAGCCACAGAGAAACCCTGTCTCGAAAAACCAAAAAAATAAAAATAAAAACCCTATGTTAACAAAACAAAATATTTTAAATGCTATATTCTGTAGATCTTTGAGGTGTTTGAAGGCCATCTATCTATCCAAAATGTATGTTTAACTTCAGAAACATACTTAATATGACTGTAAGTTTGATTATTATAGATTACTTCTTTTGTCTTTTTTTTGAGACACTTTTTTTTTTCCTTATAACTTTGGAGCCTGTCCTGGAGCTCTCTCTGTAGACCAGGCTGGCCTCAAACTCAAAAGCGATCCACCTTACTCTGCTTCTTGAGTGCTAGGATTAAAAGTGTGCGCCACCACTGCCCAGCTAGATAACTACTTATTAGCCTGTTTTTCTTTATTATCCTAAATACCTTTCAAGCACTAAAACTTTATATTACATTTGTAAATGAGCTGCATAGGTTCAATACCTTAAACAAAGGTAGAAACATATATATACAGTATAGGGAAAACAACCTTAAAATTGTATCAATATACAAAAATCCATACCAGTGCAAAGTATTTGAGAATGATAGTTGCTTTTTTAGTTCAAAAGTAGATTCAATAATCTACCCTTTTATCCAATCATTGCTATATTCCCCCCCTTTTTTTTCGGAATGAGATCATTGAATCTCATTTCTTTTGCTTAATTTCTTTCCTGACCATGACCAATAACAACTTGTAACCAGTCCTCTTAAGCTATGATAAACCATCCACAATCTGCCAAATGACCAAAAACTACCCACCCCACCACTTGGGAATGTGGATGTTGTCTTCTCTAGACTGCTTCCTACTATCTAGGGACAATGATGTCTTTCAGGGACCCTGAGAAAATTGGGATAATGGTCAAGTCCTGGGAGAGCTAGCTGTATTGTGTTTTGTTTAGTCTCTGTGATAGGAAAATGTAGAGCTCATCTGCAGTCCTGGCTGGAGTAGTCTGTGAGGTTGCACCATCTCAGCTAGCAGCTTTGAAGATGTTCTGGATACAGAATTTTGAGGAAACTGCAACAGAGACATTCTGAGAGACTGGATTATCTAGGTTACTTGTCTTACTGTCTGGTCCTTTTCTGAAAACACACAAACTTTTAAAGGTAACATATATATCTGCATTAATACAAGTGTGAAATGTGTGGTATGTACAAATCAATTAATTATAGATGATTTTCTGTTTTTTGTTTGAGCAGGTAAAAGGCATCTGTCAGCTTTATAAGTCCATTTGGACTGTATAACCAAACTGTAACATAAATTTTCATCCATGTTACATGAAAGGATGACATGTATTAATAAGTCATTGAGGACTTTAGCCAGTGAGATTTTTTCTTGTGTAATCCAGTCTCAGAGCTGTTCCCATATAGAGGGATCAGCATACACCTCACTTGTCGTGTAGTTTTCTTATTCTTTTCTTTATGTCTGTAGTCAAGATTTTCAAGAGGTCTCCCCCAATCAAATCTGGTACATTCTACAATAGGTGTTTCTATCTAGTCTCCTACCACTGAGTAGTGCACCGTCTGCTGCTCATAAAATCCAATCAACTGCAGGTAGCAGGGCCTTGGAAAGGAGCAGCACCTCTGTAGGCTGTGAGCAAGGAGCCTACTAGGACTCCCTCCACCCCAGTTTTCTCGGCCATAAGTGGACTTACATGCTGGACATCGGGCACCAATTGTTATAGTACTTTCTTGTCAGGACTGCTAGCCCGCAAATAATGACACATAGACTTATTATTAATTATGAAAGCTTGGCCATTAGCTTCTGTGTTCTTCTACGTGGTTTAGTTGCCTCCACTCTGTCCTGTCTGACCTTTTCAGTGTCTTGCCTCCTCCTCTTCCTCTCCCTGGAAATTGTACCTATCTCTTGCCTAGCTATTGACTGTTCAGCAGTTTATTACACCAGTCACGCAATACATCTTCACACAGTGTGCAAATATCCCACAACAGTTAATTTGTGTTACTTGATTTTTGTTAGTTTAACTTTCTTGGGACCAGCTTTCAATTTGTCTTAAAGTCACTGGCCCAAAAATCATGATAAAACTTACTGCCATCTATTATATCCCATACCACCACCTTTTACAACACCACCAAATCAATGGCTTGTCTGTGGTGAAAATCAATATACATTTTTTCAATGAGTTTGAGGTATCCTGGTCTACGGAGAGAGTTCCTGGAAAGCCAGGGTATATAGAGAGACCTTGTCTTGAGCCCTCCCTCCCCTGAAAAAAACTAATATAGATTAAAATGTTTTTTACAATTAAATCAACTTACTCATATACATACTTAGTACATCCTTTTTCTTTTCTGTTGCAACTCATCTAAGGTCAGTCTTAGTGTTTTGTTCTTGTAAAAGTTGGAGGCATTATATAACATTTGGCTTTAAAATATTCCATAAAGTGGGCAGAAGAGACGGTGGTTAAGAGTATTTCTTGCTGGGCAGTGGTGGCACACACCTTTAATCCCAGCACTCGGGAGGCAGAGGCAGGCAGATCTCTGTGAGTTCGAGACCAGCCTGGTCTACAAGAGCTAGTTCCAGGACAGGCTCCAAAGCTACAGAGAAACCCTGTCTCGAAAAAACAAAAACAAAACAAACAAACGAAAAGAGTATTTCTTACTCTGGTTTGATCCCTAGCACTCACAGGGTGGGTCACAGCCATTCACAACTCTGGTTCCAGGGGACCTGATACCTTCTATGGCATTTACACGCCATTTGCGCATTCATGGTATACAAAAATATATACAAGCAAAGCATTCATTACATAAACTAAAAAATAAATCTTAAAAGAATAATAATAAAATTCTAGGAAGCTATGATCAAAACATGGTATTGTCATAGATATAGACATGTAGACCAGTAGTAAAATAGAGAATCTAGAGCTTAAATCCAGACTTCTACAGCTAACTAGTTTTTTTTTTTTTTTTTTTTTTTGTGAGCCCCAGGTGTACAGGAACTCACCAGACCAGGCTGGCCTGGAATTCAGATATCTGCCTGCCTCTTAATAAGTACAGGGATTAAATGCATGTTCCACCACTACCTTGTTATACAGCTGAGTTTTGATGAAGATGTTAAGTACATACATTGAAGAAAGGATAATCTCTTTAGTAAGTGGTGCAGTAACAGTTGAATATGCACATGTAGAAGGAAACTAGACCCTTTTCCTACTCCTTAACTCCACATATAAAATCAACTCAGAATGTATTAAAGAGTTAAATGCAAAACCTGGTACTACTAGAAAAATGTGTGGATGTCATACTTCATGACACTGCACCAGGCAAGGATTTTTGGATAAAATCTAAAGCTCTAGCAACAAAAGCAAAAATTGATAAATGATATTAGATTGAACGTTCCTCACAGTAGTGGAAATAGTGAAGAGACAACTTATGTAATGGGAAAAGACAGTAAACAGAGGCTTTTTTGTCCTGTCTGGTCCCGCAGCCACTTTTAACATAATCAGTCATTGGCTTAATATTAGTTACAAACTATTTGGCCTATTTCATAGGCTTATTACTAACTAGCTTTTACAACTTAAATAACCCATTTCTACGAATCTGTGTTTTGCCACGTGTCTCGTGGCTTTACCTGACTCCATCTTTCTCTTCCTGTATCTCTGCTTGGATTTCTCACCTGGTTTTTTCCTGTCTTATAGGCAAAATAAGCTATTTTAAAAACTAACCAATGGGAATAAAACAAATTCACAGCATACAAAAGGGTTATCCCACAGTAAAAGACTTTTGCTAATAATCTGACTTAGGGGTTAATATCTAGAATACATAAGGAACTCAACTGCAAGATCCCAAATAGTGACTAAAAATGGACAAAAGACTTGACTAGACATTTCTCAAAGGGTAACATGTAAAAGGCTAGTAATTATATGATAAAATGGTTAACATCATTAATATCAGGCAAATGCATATCAAACTCATAGAACACCTTTCATTTCAATGGCTGTGATTAAAGAACACAGGTACTGTGGAGCATGTGAAGAAAAGTAAACAGACTGTTGATAGGAATGTTAATTAGTATAGTCACTATAGCCAGTAGTATGGAGATTGTTGTAATTGGGGGAGATGTGCGGGTTGTGTTCCCAGCGCCTGGCTCCCAAGCCCCCAGCCGCCAGCCTGCTCAGCTGCTGGTTGCTTGCTTATGCCCCAAATAACAACATGAAAATTATATACATTTAAACTCTTCCTGGCTAGCCCTCACCTCATAAACTAACCCATTATAAAAGTGTGTAAGTCACCACGAGGTGGGTGACTTACCGGACGGATCTACGGTACTGCGGCGGGAGCTTCATGGCGACTGGCTCACTTCCTTCTCTCTTCTCAGAACTTCCGTTCTGTCTACTCTGCCCACCTAAGGGCTGACCTATCTTACAAGCCAGGCAGAATCTTTATTTAGCCAATCAAAGCACAGAAATACAGATGAACCCTCCTACTCCAGGAGATTATGCAAAAGGATAAATATGTTGAGACTATTGCTCAGTGGTGTTATACATGCTTAGCATATGTTAGGGTTAGGGTTGAAATCATAGTACCAAAGATAAAAAACAAAATACTAGCCAGGCAGTGGTGGTGCATTCCTATAATCCAGCACTCGGGAGGTAGAGGCAGGCGCAGCTACAAGGCCAGCCTGGTCTACAAGAGCTAGTTCCAGGACAGGCCTCAAAGCTACAAAGAAACCCTGTCTTGAAAAACCAAAAACCAAAACCAAAAACAAAAACAAAAAACAAAAAAAAACCCAAAACAAAACAAAGCACTAAAATGAGAAAGAACTTCTATAAACCCAGCAATCATATTATTGGGATTATACCTAAAGGAAATTAAGTCTGTATATCTAAGAGAAAACAGTAACTCCTTGTTTATGGTAACTCTACTTAGAATAGTCAAGATCTATTTGCCTATCATCAGTTAAAATTTGATATATGTACACATACACACACAATTAAGCTATGAAAAGATGGAAGCTTATAATTTGTAATGGTTAAACTTGGAAGGCATATGGCATAGAAAGACAGGTACTGTGTGGTCTCTCACATGTTGAATTTGACAAAGCCAGTCTCAGGGCAACAGAAAATAGTGGTTACTAAAGTTTAATGAAGATAGAGGGATAAGGAGAGATTGGTCAGTAGGTATGAACTTGGAGTTGGAAATAAATTCTAGTGTTGTCCTGGGTGGTGGTGGTGCATGCTTTTAATCCCAGGACATGGGCAGAGGAAGGCAGATATCTGTGAGTTCTATAGATGGTTTCTTTATGTAGCCAGGCCTTCATAAAGAAACCCTGTCCTGAAAAACCAATCCAAAACAAAAAATCATGTATTCTTTATGCAGTAAAATACAGTTAGCAATGTATTCTCTACCTAAAAATAGAAAGTTTTGTTTCACCATAATTGTTTGGGGTGATGGTTGTGCTAATTGTCTTAATTTGATCATTATATACCACAGAAATGTATTAAAACTGTATTGTATTTCATAAATTCACATAGTTATGTGTTAATTAAAACTTTTACTAGGTATGATGGCACAAATCCGAGATATGTAGTGAGAACTGTCTTAGACAAAAAAAATTGGTTCAATTTGTTTTTACAGTTATTTTTTCATATTTAACATCACCGATTTTTATTTTTTCACTGATTCTTTTCAACTTTACTTTTAAAGCAGACTTGACTAATTTGTCACATTCTTTCTGAGCCTACCCCCTTTTTGTTGTTGTTCATTTTTTGTTTTTTATTTTTTTTGAGACAGGATTTCTCTGTATAACAGTCCTGGCTGTCTGGAATTTGCTTTGCAGGCCGGGATGGCCTTGAATTCACAGAGATTGGTTTGCTTCTTCCTCTGAGTGGATGGATTAAAGGCATGGGTCGCCGCTATACCACCACCACCATTAATTACCAGCTGGGAAAAGGATCTTAAAAAAAAAAAAAGACTAGTCTTGGTGGTACAACATGCCTTTAATCCCAGCACTTGGGAGATAGAGGCCGGTGGATCTCTGTGAGTTTGAGGCTAGTCTAGTCTACAGAGCAAGTTCTGGGAAAGCTAGAGCTATCACACAGAGAAACCCTGTCTTCAAAAACTAAACTAGAACAAAACAAAAAGCCAGAATTTTTTTCTTTTGGATTTATTTTTATGTGTGTATGTGTGTTTTTCCTGCATGTATGTCTTTGTGACATATGCAGGTCTGTTTGCCACAGAGGTCAGAAGAGGGCATTAGATCTCCTGGAACTAGAGTTACAGTTGTTTGTGTGCCACCATGTAGGTGTTGGGAATTGAACCAACTGTGCAAGAGCAGCCAATAACCTTAATCACTGAACCATCTCTTTATCTTGCTCAAACTAGCTTGATGTTGGTTTACTAGTTTGTGTATTCCCTAAACTTGCCCATGTCCCCAAATAGTACCACCGTTCGTGTTCATGTTCAGACCCAAGTATTGGAAGCTGTCATAGATTAAAAAAATTTGATTATGTGTGTATGTGTATGTCTATGTGTGAGTACGTACACATGATTTCAGGTGCCTGAGAAGTTCATCCTGTTGGATATTCAACTTCATTCCTTGTGAAGAGTAGCAAGAATCCTTAACAGATGAGAAATCTTACCATAAATTATTGTTGTTATTGTTGATGATGCAAAGTCTTACTATGTAGCCCAGGTCAGCCAAGGATTCGTTAAATAGCAGAGGATGGCCTTAGACTCAATCTTTCTGCTTAAACCTATCAAGTACTGATTTGATCAGTTTCATTTCTTTTTATAAAACTTTTTAAAATTATATATCTGTGTGTCCTAGTTAGGGTTTTATTGTTGTGAAGAGACATCATGACCATGGCTACTCTCATAAAGGAAAATGTTTAATTGGGGCTGCTTAGAGGTTCAGAGATTTAGTTCATTATTGTCATGAAAGGAAACATGGTGGTTTGCAGGCAGACATAGTGCTGGAGCTGAAGGTTCTAATCCAGATGGGTAGACAGCAGGAAGGGAGAGTGACCTTGGGCCTGGCTTGGGCTTCTGAAACCTCAAAGCCTGCCCCTCAGTGATATACTTATTCCAACAAAGCCACACCTATTCCCACAGCTCCTAAAGTGCCACTCTATATGAACCTATGGGATCCTTTTTCATTAAGATCACCTCACTGTGTGTTTTTGTATGTGTGTGGCTATTCTTGTACCTCTGCATAACATGTGGAGGTCACAGGACAATTTTAAGGAGTTGATTCTCCTATGTGGATTCTGAAATTGAACTCAGGAATTAGGCTGTATGACAAGCCCTTTACCCACCGAGTCAGTCTGTTGGTGTTATTCTTTTTTAAAAATATAAGGGGGAAGGCCAGTCCCATGAGGGGCGGTAGTCCCATGAGGGGCAGCAAGTTTCATGGTGGATTCCCCTGAGGCCCTGGTGGGTGGGAGACCGCACCAGAGAGACAGATATGCCATGCAGAGAGAGAATATGGGTATAGAGTTTATTTAGTGGGTTATGGAGGGAAAAAGAAGGGGGGAAGGGGAAAAGGAGGGAGAAGTGAGAGAGGCAGAGAGGGAGGGGAAGAGGGACAAAAAGAAAGCACAGGCTGGAGAAGGGGAGATATCCATCTGCTTCCCTCAGTGGAAGGGGAGGGGTTTGGAGAGGATGGGGCTTGTCTCTTAAAGGGACAGGGTACACAGGTGACAGACCAGGCCAGCAGATCATAACAGTTGGCCCTATGATTCTGTTCTTAATCTTTTACTTCACATGTCTGTTAGTTACTACATTTAGATTGAAGAAACTGCCCTTCTTGCTTCCATCATTACTCTATAAGGCTATAGAGGCAGTGATGGTGGTATATACCTTTAATTCCAGCATTCGGAAGGAGGAGGCAGGTGAATCTCTGAGTTTGAGGCCTACCTAGTCTACAGAGTGAGTTCAACGACAGCCAAGGCTACATACACAGAGAGACCCAGTTTTGAACCCCCACTCCCAAGACTATAGAGTTGTCTTATCTTTCATTTAAATTACTATAAATCTCTTAACTCATTTTCTAGTTCAGTTCACTTATTTTCAGTGTTTTATTTTTATGGGCCTGGGTGTTTTGCCTGTATATATGTCTGTGTGAGGGTGTCAGATCCCCTGGAACCAGAGTTACAGGTGTGAGCTGGCATGTGGGTGCTGGGAATTGAACCTGAGACCTCTGGAAGAGCAGCCAGTTCTCTTAACTGTTGAGAAGTCTCTCAAGTCTCTATCATTATTGGTCTATTTCTTCTTAGATATTTTGCACATAGCAAATCATTATAAAATCTCAATTAAGAACTTGTCACTTTTCTACTGAAAAATCTTATAGTTATTTCCATCACAATTTAGATCAAAGTCCAAAATGCTGATGACTTTGTCCTATAAGATTTTCTGTAATCTGGCTCTTGGCCTTCCTTGGCTTCATTTCTTCATTTGTGTTAACTAGTTCTAGTTAGACCTTGGTGGTCCCCAAGTATATTAAGCATTTCTTTTCTACTTGAGAACATTTTAAAAAAATTATTGCTTGAGGAGTTTTTCCATTTGATTTCTGTACCTGAAATACCCTTTTCCAGATGGGCCCATATAACTGACTTTCTTATTTTGTTCATGTCTGTTGAGATAATGTTTCTTAAAGAAACCTTTCTGGGCCAGGCAGTAGTTGCACACGCCCTTAATCCCAGCACTTGGGAGGCAGAGGCAGGTGGATCTGTCTCTTGGAATTCAAGGCTGACCTGGTCTACAGAGAGAGAGAGTTCCAGGAGAGGCTCTAAAAGCTACACAGAGAAACCCTGTCTCATTTCCCTCCCCCCACCTCCAGAAAAAAAAAAACTTTCTGGAGTATTCTTTCCAAAATTATTCTTGTGGTTACTTCCTTTTCTCTTTCTATTTTTTATGCATTGGTGTTTTGTCTGCCTTCATGTCTGCTGTGAGGGTGTTGGATCTTCTGAAACTGGAATTACAGACAGTTGTGAACTGCCATGTGGGTGCTGGGAATTGAACCTGGGTCTTTTGTAAGAGCAGTCAATGCTTTTAATTTTTAATGGCTGAACCATCTTTCTATCCCTCTTTTTGATTTCATATCTTCTATTGATATTATAGTCATATTTTGAGTGGCAATAACCTTGAGAGAGCAGAACCGTCTAATTAACGTGGACATGGGAACTTTGTTTGAGGTAGAGGAACTAGGGTTCCAAACTCTGACGTTTGGTCAGTGTGGAAATAGGCTCACATTTCTGGGCCTCCACAAATTTAGATACCTGGAGCCAGTGTAAAATGCATATCTGTAGTTCAAACACTACAGTGCTCAGGGTGGGAGGTGGAAATATAATCATCCAGGAGCTCATCTGTCCAGCTTGAAGTATGAAGTTCAGCAGAAACAGTTAAGAGAGACCCTGCCTTAATGAGGCGGATCTCTGTGAGTTCTAGGCCAGCCTGGTCTACAAGGGCTAGTTCCAGGACAGGCTCCAAAGCTATAGAGAAACCCTGTCTCGAAAAAACCAAATAAATAAAAAAGGTCTCTCCCTTGAAACACTGCCTCAAGGAAATGGAAGGAGAGCATCAATTGTTGAAAGTTTACTCTGGGTGATTGTGGTGCACACCTTTAATCCCAGCACTCAGGGAGGTAGAGGCAGGAAGATCTCTGAGTTTTAGGGCAGCCTAGTCTGCAGAGTGAATTCCAGGATAGCCAGAGATACACAAAGAAACCTTGTCTCAAAAAATAAAAATACAAAAGAAACCAGCAACAAAAAAATTTACATTGTGCTCCATACATGCACTTGATTGTGGCTTTAATACGTACATTTTTTCCTCCAGGGAAATGTATAGATTTCTTTATTAAGAAACTATTTTAGGCCGGGTGGTGGGGGTGCACACCGTTAATCCCAACATTCGGGAGGCATAGACAGGAGAGTCTGTTGAGTTTGAGTCCAGCCTGATCTACATAGTGAGTTCCAGGACAGCCAGGGCTAGACAGAGAAAGCCTGTCTGAAAAAACAATCCCACACCCCACCAAAAAAGAAAAGAAAATGAAATTATATTAGAATGGAATATGTCTCCCTTGGTTTAAGAATGTAATTAAGATCAAAGCTCTAGAGGCCCTCATTTCTAAATTCTGAGGTATTCTCTCAGCTATGACAACTGTAGTATTAGCAGTGCTCACTTGGGGAGAAATTGAGCTGTTGCAAAATCCTTTAATACTTAATTGGGTGCAGATTAATTCACTACGTAGTACCTCTGTGTTTCACCAATGTAGAGCTACTTTCTAGTATTGTTAGGCTTTCTGTTAGGTATTTAGGAATGATTTATGAAGCAGAGCATTTAGATATAGTTGGTAATAGTTTTTAAAGTTATTTCAAAGGATTGTTAATGTGATTTTGTTCAGGTAAACCTGGGATATTTAGTTACTGCCTTTGACTAGTAAAAGAAAGGGACATTGTTATTCTAGCTCAGGCTTCAGCCTTTATATTAGTTAGGAAACACTGGTTGCTGTAATAGATACATTCAGAATGACCTAGACTAATACACACTTTTCCATTCTCTGTCTAGGTTCTTGCAGAGGTCAGCTGAGGAAACTGGATGATGGGCCAGCATAGTCACTTTCAGTTGTCTATTACTTGCAGACTCAGGCCTTTGTGTAACTGCTAGAGGGCTGAGGACATTATGTAGATGCTCAGGAGGAAGGAAAGTCATATTTTCTCAACTTCTAGCTATTCTCTGCTGTGGATCTCCAACCTCAGTGTAGCTGGTAGAGTTTTAGTTTCCATTTATTCCTTCAGTGCCCACAGAATTTTGAGTCACAACAATTTTAAATAAAAGAAAAGGCCTTGCTCCCCAAGCCTGATAGAAAATCTGAAAAAACTTGTTTCCCTTTAGCTTTTGGTACAGCAGATCTTGTCTACTTCCATACTCAAGAGGCCTTAATTATAATCGTTTGTTAGATTGTGATATTATTCACTTAACACAATGCTAATGAATTAGCTTATAGAGTTACAGGCGGTCGTGAGCTGTCTGATATTGGTGCTTTGAACCAAACTCAGATCCTCTGTAAGAACAGTATAACCTCTGAGTCCTCTTTCTAGCTCTGTCCTGGGTACTCCCTCTGTAGGCTAGGCTAGCCTAACCTTGAACTAATCTGCCTTAGGGGGTGGGATTGTTTTAAAGAAAACTGTATACTAGCCACAGGTTCTCTTTCTTAGTTATTTTCAGGAAATTTAGCAGCAATTTTTTTCAGTGTTTATTTTTCTTTTAGATTCAGGTGTGATTGTACAAACACTTAATTCCCAGCTCTGAGAGGCAGAGACAGGCAGATTTCTGAATTTGAGGCTAGCCTGGCCTACCAAAAGAGTTCCAGGAGAGTCAGGGCTACACAAAGAAACCCTGTCTCAACAAATGAAAAATAAAAATCAAATGTTTTATGTCTATGGGAATTTGCTTGCATGTATTTCTGTGCACCACAAGTGTGCCTGGTACCCAAAATGCCAGAAGAGGACATCTGATTCCCAGCAACTTCAGTTATTGGTGATTGAATCGCTAAGTGAGTGTCTGGAATCTAACCCAAGTTCTCTGGAAGAACAGCTAGTGCTCTTAACTGCTGAGCCATCTAGACAAGCACATAAGACAGTGGTAGTACCACTGATTTATCTTTCTAGTTCCTGCCCATGCTATTTTAGTCTCATGGTGATGCATTAAAAAAAGCTTCAAATAAATGAAAACAGTTATCAGGAACATATATGACACAATTACAGCAAATCAATGTATTTGGTAAAAACAAAGTAGAAAAGTTTTATCTGTCTCTGAGAGGTCAGAAGAACCAGTAAAAGTAAGAGCTGTAGTTTGTTATACTGACTTGAGTTTGTCTCCATTATAGAGCTAATTTAAGAGAAAAAGATGCCTTTACACCACAGCTGGCTTCCTAGGTGTTTTTAACATTTCTTAACCTAGAAGAAATTTAAAAATCTTTTGGGGCTGGAGAGATGGCTCAGTGGTTAAGAGCACTGGCTGCTCTTCCAGAGGACCTGGGTTATATTCCCAGCAACCACATGGAGGCTCACTGGCTGTAACTCCAGTTCTAGGGGCTCCAGTATCCTCCACACATACATACATATAAGCAATACATCAGTGTGCGCAAAATAGAAATAAAGTATAAAAAAATCTAAGCAAAATCTCTATTTTTGTGAATTACCAGCTTCATGGTTTTTTTTTAGATGCTTTTGAATTAAAGTTGATTGCCTATGTGTGATAACAAATAGCAGCAGGAATAAAAATCTGTAACTGGAAGGTAATGCTTTCATTTCCCTGTAGTCCAGTCCCAAGTAATCACACAGAAACCTATCCTAATTAGAAACTGTTTGGCCTATTAACTCAGGCTACCTACCTCTTACAACTTAAATTAACCCATTTCTATTATTTTCTATTTTACCGCAAGGCTCGTGACTTGTTACCTCGTATCTTGCTTTCTAATGTTCACTAGGTTTTTTGTTTTTTTTTTTTTTTTTTAAACCAGTTATGTGTATTTCCTCGTGGCTATCACTTATTCTGATTTCTTTTTCCCTGTATCTTTGATCTTCCTGTGTGGCTCTATTTTGCCTGGCTATTGGCCAAATTAGCTTCTTTATTAACCAATGGTTAATAAATTTACAGCACACAGAAGGGTTTCCCACATTAAAAACTCAAAAAACCCAGTTCAGGAATATTCAGTGTTTCCCAGATTATCCTGGTTTTTTGTTTGTTTGTTTTTTGTTTTTCTCAAATATTTGCAACTCAAATCAATACAATTATCATATAGGAAATCAGCTGGTGTACCAACTGGCATATTTTTTTCTCCAATAATTTTCTCTTCCTCTGTTTTATACTTAAGGTTGTTAGCTTTTCTGTACCCACTCTAGATCTCTGTGTTGAATGAAATTTATGTGCTGCCTTTTAGAATAGCTATCATTTCTTGATCCCTAGGGTTGCTTTCTACTATTGAAACTTGGACTTGTCCTGTACAATTCTGGGAACGTGAGAAGGTGCAAGACACTGCGTTAATTAACCCTATGTGTATCTTTTTGGCTGAGCCAATAACGTTTCTCCCATCCCTTGAATAGTGGGGTATGTTGTATTGGTTTTTGATGTGAGGCAGTTACACCTTATGAAGGTGTTCCCCTTGTTACCTTCACCTGTTGGGATCAATGGGACAAGTGCCTCTTCAGCATCCTTATAATCAGGTACTTAAAAAGCTCCTTAACCAAGAAATGTTGTATTAAGCATAATTTGCATAAAAATGCAGAATTAGGTTCTAGAGCAGTGGCAGAAGACAAAGACTAGCATATTAACAAACCAAAAGTTCTGAAAGCAAGCAAATAAGCTTAATGCTCTGAAAACAGATAATCTTAAAATCAGATAACATGCTTGAGCTGCCTCTTGGGTAAAGAAAGGTACTTGCTGCCATGCCTGATGGTCTGAGTTTGCTTCCTGGGAGTCCTATTGTGGAAGGAGAGAACTGAGTCCTGCACGTTTTCCTTTGACCTACACATGTTCACTGTGGCATTGGTGTGCCTCTTCAGGCCTCCATGTAAGTCCTGGGAACTGAACCCAAGTCTTCTGTAAGAACAGTAACTGTTGTTAACTGAGGAATCATTCCATATCCCCAAACCTTCTGTTTTAATGTATTTGGTTTGCTATCATAAAATACCTTAAACCTGTAGATAGAAGTTTCTGTCCTGCCTGATCCCGCAGCTATTCAGTCCCAAAGAAACACAGAGGCTTATATTAATTACAAACTTTTTGGCCTATTAGCTCAGGCTTATTATTAGCTAGCTCTTACAACTTTACCTATAATTCTTATGTTTAGCCATCTGGCTTGGTACAGTTACTGTGTGAGGCATTCTCATCTTGCTTCCTGAACATCTGGCTGGTGACTGCAACTCTCTCTGCCTTTCTTCTTCCCAGAATTCTTAGTCTGTTTGTCATGCCTATACTTTCTGCCTGACTACTGGCCAATCAGCATTTTATTAAATCAATATTAGTGACAAGTCTTTACATTGTATAAGAGTATTATCTCATAGCATAAACCAGTTAACATACAAACAATATAAATGCTTTTTGTTTTTTCCAGACAGGGTTTCTCTTTGTAACAGTCTGGATGTACAGAAACTCAGTTTGTAGACCAGGCTGACATTGAACTCATGGAGATCCTTCTGTCTCTGCCTCCAAAGTGCTGGAATTAAAGGCATGTGTCACTACTGCCTGGCTAATATAAATAAATTTTTAACAATTCTGGAGCCTGGGGTGTCTGAGCTCAAAGTGCTGGCTGATTTGTCTTATAAGGGCACTTTATGCTATGTATCTCATGATAGAGGTGGTGATGAGAGAGAGAATAGAAAGAAATACTTAAACAGAATTGCACTCATTATATCAAAATGTCCTAAATCATCTTCTGATCTGATTCTTTCATTGTTTTCTTTGGCATTTCATAGTTAATATTTCATGTTCTTGAATAGCACACTAAATTATATATAAGAAATGTGTTTCTGGGGCTGGAGAGATGGCTCAGAGGTTAAGAGCACTGGCTGCTCTTCCAGAGGTCCTGAGTTCAATTCCCAGTGGCCACATGATGGCTCACAACCATCTATAATGAGATCTGGCTCCCTCTTCTGGCCTGTAGGCATACATCCAGGCAGAATGCTGTATATATAATAAATAAATAAATCTTAAAAAAAGAAATATATTTCTGATACAGCTGTATCACTCCTGAGTATTTACCTAAAATATTTCAAATTAATCTATTAGAGGTATTTGTACATCAGTGTTTATTTCAGTACTTTTTGGGCCAGCAAGAGGGATCTGCAAGTAAAGATACTTGCTGCCAAGCCCAATGACCAAGCTCTAATTTTTGTACCCACATAATGGAAAGAGAAAATGGATTCCTGAAAGTTGTCTTCTGACCTCTATACTTGTATTGTGCCATATGCATATCCCCTCTAGTGACTGAATAAATGTTTTTAAAAAAATGTTCTTTTTTTTTTTTTTTTTTTTTTTTTGAGACAGGGCTTCTCTGTGTAGTATTAGCTGTCCTGGAATGCAGTTTGCATACCAGGTTGGTCTCATACAGAGATCTGCCTGCCTCTACCTCCCAAGTGCTGAAAGTTGGTATTTTATATGCATGGATATTTTGCCTAAATGTATATCTGTCCACCATGTGTATACAGTGCCTGTTGAGACCAGAAGAGGGTATCTTTGGTACTGGAGTTAGAGATGGTTATAAAATGCCTTTTGGATTCTGAGAATTAAACCCCTGTCCTCTGGGAGAGCAGCTAATGTTCTCAGCTGATGAGCCTTCTCTCCAGCTCTAATGGTACTTTTTTATTAGAATGAATGTTGTATAGATGTTTAATATAAAGTTCTTTAGAAAAGATACTAAGGTTTCATGTTTATTCCTTTTTTCATTGAAGGATGTGGTTACTGGACTTAGTCCCCTGCTCTTCAGGAAGCTTAGTAATCCTGATATATTTTCACCTACTGGAAAAGCTAAACTCCATCGACAACTTAGTCAGGATGACTGTAAATTACGGAGAGGAAGCCTGGCCAGTTCTCTGTCAGGTAAATACCAGACTTGGTTTTTTTAATGGAATGTGGGAAATGCATGTGTTAGTGTGTGGTAGACAGTGTGCTTAGCGTGCATAGACCCTGGCTTCAGTCTCTAGCACTGAAAAGTGGGCTTGAGGGATAATTGTGGGACTGTGTTGTTAATATTTAATGATACACCAATTGTCAAGCCTCTTGAGAGCTTCTTCTTTTATAGTCTTGAATAGAATGCTGTTATTTCTTTCTACTATTTTGTAGAATCTCTGAATGCTAGTCACCTGAACATCTGTTGACTCACTAGTACTCTTGGCTACTTCAGTATGACTTTTTTCTCCTTTTATAACTTGTAGATTCACATCCTTCCCAGCCTCACTGCCCAATTCCCCACTTCTACCCCTACCCTTATCCCCCAGCTGTGCTGAAAAAAACCAGGGCCTGTATATGCTTTGCCACTGAGCTATAACCCTAGTAAAATTTCATAATTGCTTAATTGCCTTTCTGCCTCCTCCAAAGAAAAGATGTTTACAAAATCTAAGTACAAAATTATAAAAGAAGTCTTGGTTCAGGTAGAAAATAGTTTAGATACAGTATAATTTTAATCAATCAATAGACTATGGAAAAAAGGGTGTATGGCCATTAGAGAAGATAGGTAGAGAAGAAAATGTCCTGTTGTACTCCTTTCCCAGTAGTAAACAGTTCTCAATTCTTTTTCTCAGTTCCCTTTCAGTGATATTCCCCTTGCTTGGCCTTACTGTGCTGTCATTTTTGTTTTGCTCCTTCTGCTCTTACTTTTTTCATAGAACTCTGCTCATCTTTTAAGAACAGGATTATCTTCTGATTGTGGATAAATTGAACTTTAAAAAAAGTACTGATTTGTATATGTGTGTGGTGTGTGCCATGGTGTGCATGTGGAGATTAGAGGACAATTTTTAGAAATTAGTTCTCCGCCATGCTGATCTAGAGGTCACTGAGGTTATCAGGCTTGGTGACAAGTGCCTTTACCCTTTGAGCCATTTCAGTAGCCCTATAAATAGAGTTTGAATTAAGAATTAAAACGACGAGACCAGCCTGGTCTACAAGAGCTAGTTCCAGCGCAGGTTCCAAAGCGACAGAGAAACCCTGTCTCGAAAGAAAAAAAAATAAAAAGAAAGAAAACGAAAAGCTAGACTGTGGTCATGCACACTTTTAATCTTAGTTAGTACTTGGGAGGTAGAAGCAGGTGATGAGGCCAGCCTGGTCTACAGAGTGAGTTCCAGGATAGCCAGAGCTATATGGAGAAACACTGTCTTGAAAAACCATAACTAACTAAGTAAATTAATTAATTAAAAATGGAAATCAAAGCAAAATAAAACTGGGATTGGATAGATGGTTCAGAAATTATGAGTACTTGTTGCTCTTGCATAGGACCGCTGTTTGATTCTTGGCACCCATATGTTGCCTCATGGCCATCTGTAACTCCAGTTCTAGGGATATCTGACTCTTCTGGCTTCTGTAGGCACCAGGTATGCATACACATACACGCAGGCAAAGCACTCATACTCATAATTTAAATAAATTTTAAAAATGTTAAAAAAGAAACTGTAGGGGCTGGTGGGATAACTTAGAATCTGTGGTGGCATCAGTTAGAATCCCAGTGCTGTGGAGGTTCCTGGAGTTTCTGAACTGTCAAATACACAACCCACTTCCTTGGTGAGTTCCAGGCCACTGAGAGACTTTGTCTCTCTCACACACAAATTCAGGTGGATAATGGTACTTGAGGAAAGACACGCAAGGTTGTCCTCTGTTCTTCACATACATGCTTGCCTCATATACGTATGTATTTGTGCACACATACAATTTTTATTCCAGGCTAGTCTGGAACTCATAGATCTTCTTCTCTGAGTGCTGAAAAAGGTTTGAGCTACCATGCCTGGGCCTTTCAGTTTTATTTTTAAATTTAAGAGGTTAAATTTCTTTTTAAAAAAAATGTTTGTTTTTTATTTTATTATTTTATGTGTGTGAATATTTCACCTGAATATATGTCTGGTCACCATATGCATCTCTGTTGCCAGAGGAGGCCAGAAGAGGTGTGGGCATTGTACCCTCTGGGACTGGAATTAAAGATGATCAGAATTGGCTAAGTAGGTGCCAGGAAGAGAATCAAATTCTGGTTCCCTGGAAGAGCTGCAAAC
>JAQHUG010000469.1:794826-810737 GCA_028555095.1 Dicrostonyx torquatus | reverse complement strand
TTTATAAGTTGTAGAAGTTCCTTGGTAGAGTTTTGGGGATCACTTATATAAACTATCTTATCATCTGCAAACAGTGAGAGTTTGACTTCTTTTCCAATTTGTATGCCCTTGATCTCCCTTTGCTGTCTTATTGCTCTAGCTAGGACCTCAAGAACTATATTGAATAGGTATGGAGAGAGTGGACAACCTTGTCTTGTTCCTGATTTCAGTAGAATCGCTGGGAGTTTCTTTCCATTTAGTTTGATGTTGGCTGTTGACTTACTTATATTGCCTTAATTATGTTTAGGTATGTTTCTTGTATCCCTGTTCTCTCCAAGACCTTAATCATGTCCTTCCCCACTTATAATGGTGAGATAGGATCTCCCTTATATATAACCTGGGATAAAGACCCTTCAATTTGTGATCCTTCAGTCTTTTAACCTCCTGAGTGCTAGGATTACTGGCATAAACCACATTGTTTATCTAGCATTCCTCTTTCTCGAGGCAGTATCCCCTTTTGGACATTTTGAGTAGAATCCTGTTTCTAATATTAGAGACTGAGCCAAAGCCTCATAGATAACTAAGGAAGCATTCTATCATTGAGTCATGTTCTTAACATTATTATTATTTTTATCAAAGACTTTATGAAAAAAACATTTTAGGAAAAGATGTTTGACAAGAGGCAAGAAAGATAATTAGTTCTTAATATATTTGTTTTAAAAAACTAAAACAGACTAGTTATAAAAAAGTTGAGCATAATGCCGGGTAGTGGTGCTGGTACACACTTTTAATCCCAGCACTCAGGAGGCAGTGGTGACTAATCTCTGAGTTCAAGGCCAACCTGGCCTAGAGAACAAGTTCCAGTACCACCAGAGCTACACAGAGAGATCCTATCTTGGTGGGGGTTGGAGTGGGGTGGGCAGGGAGTGAGTATAAAACAAATATTGTGTCAAAATGAAGTCATTCTTTTTAAATTGTGGTTTTGTTTTGTTTGTGGTTTGTTTTGTACTGGACTTTGCTACGTAGCTTACACTGTCTTCCAAACTCACTGTCAGCCTAGGTTGGCCTCAGACAGTTGTCCTGCCTTCTCATCCTGAGTGCTGAAATTACAGCTATATATACACCATGCCAGACACTGTAGTCGTTCTGAATCTTTTCTTCTGTACTTTAATTTATTTGATTTTATCAGGTTGCTTTTCAAATGAATTGGCATCATATTTTGTTTGTAACAAAAACAAGAGGGAGGGTCTGGGACAAGGGGAGTAAATGTAAATTTTCTTTTAACAATTAAGAAAAATATGGAGAAAAAAAACAAGAAAATTTTGAATAAATAAGATTTTGCCAAGTGCAGGAAGAGATTTCAAGTGAACTGAGCAATCAAGATAAAGCCAATGGAAAGTGTAGGACATAGCAGTGTAGTTGAATGAGAGAAGATTATGAGGAAGAGGAAGTGAGGTCAGAAGATACCTGAATTTTGGAGTTCTTTTTAGAATAATAAAAAATTTGACTTAATTCTTTAAACATTGGGAAGCCATTGGATGTCTTTTAAAGGAAATAAATGATACAATCACATTGATTTTGGATAGTAGCAATATGAAGGATGTGAAAAAAAAAAGGGAGAAATGAGACCGGTATATTAGCTGCAAAATCATTGCACTTCTAGGTGCTGAGTCTTCATAGGTGACTTTCATTTATTTCCCCTCCCTACTCCCGAAGAATGGTTTCTTCTGACTGGCTTGGCACTTACTGTGTATTCCAAGCTGGTCTTGAATTCTTGTCTCCACATTACTGTCTATTTTGACATATATTTCAGTACAATTAATGTAGTTGGTAAACCTAGAATGAGCACTTGGAATCTATACTGGTAAGAACAGTATACAGTCAGTATTTGCCATTTGAAATTACAAGGCTCAGGCTTTCATTTATTTCTTTTTTTCCCTTTTTTGTAGCCCTGGCTGTCCTGTAACTCGCTCTGTAGACCAGGCTAGCCTCAAACTCACAGAGATCTGCCTGCTTCTGTGTGTACCATTACCACCCAGCTCAGGCTTGTTTTGGACAATATTTCTTCATTACTCATTGCACTTGAGTAGGGTAGTTAGAAATACTTAGAAAACTCTTAATACTACTAGATTAAGGGTTTAGGTGTGAGGTTAGTGTGGTGGTTGAATATTACTGAAAACTGAATTTATTCTACTTGCTTCAGTATCCTACTTGCACTTCTCATCAATACATTTATCTCTTTCCGATTCTACATGAATAAGGAAGAACCTGTCTTGGTTTATGTCAGTTTTTTGTCCACTTGACAAGATTGTATTTGTATTTTTTAATTCATTTAAAAACATAAAAGTATATGAATGTTTTCTGTCTTGTGTTTGAAGGTAAGCAGCTGCTCCCTTTGTCCAGCAGTATACACAGCAGTGTGGGACAGGTAACTTGGCAGTCTACAGGAGAAGCGTCAAACCTGGTTCGAATGAGAAATCAATCCCTTGGACAGTCTGCACCTTCCCTTACTGCTGGTTTGGTAAGTGTTTATTCAGTAAATATTTGGGGTTCTTCTAGGAATGAATCCTTGGTCCTCATTTATCACATTGATATGTGTTCAGTTTTCATTTTTAGGATTTTACTAACTTTTCCAAGTGATTAAGTTTGAATTTTTATTAAATATATTTTGATCTCTTACTTTGTAACTTGTACTAATTACTTATTATCAAGAAAATAATTGAGTATGATTATAACTTTTGGTTTTTGAAGATACTGTTTCTCTGTGTAACCCTGAACTCCGCCTGTAGATCCAGATTGTCCCTAAACTCAGAGAAACCCTCCTGCCTCTGCTTCCTGAGTACTGGGTTTACAAGTGTGTGCTACCACCTCTGGGCTGATATGTGGCCTTTATGATTGGTATTTTTTTCCCATTTCAAATAGCTTTTAAGTGTTATTCATATTAGATGTGTTAGTATTTTTATTTCTTAAATTCTTTTGTATATTTGGCTGGAGAAATGGCTTAGTGGTTAAGAGCATTGCCTGCTCTTCCAATGGTCCTGAGTTCAATTCCCAGCAACCACATGGTGGCTCACAACCATGTGAGTCTGGTGCCCTCTTCTGGTGTTCAGGTGTACATGGAAGGAATGTTGTATACATAATAAATAAATATTAAAAAATTCTTTTGTATAGATATATTATTTTGTGTATTTATCATTTGCTGGATACTTACTTGGTTTGCCTCTACCTTTTTGCAATTATGAATAATGTTGTTAGGAAGTTGATGTAATGATTTTTATGTGAACATTTGTTTTTATTTGCCTGAGAGAGAGAGAATGTGTGTGTGTGTGTGTACACCTATACATATAGGCGTGGAATTACTGCTTATATGATAACTATATTTAATCATTTGAAGAATTTTGGTTTCTTTACATTCTTTTCATTTTTGGCTGTCATTTTGACTTTAGTCATTCAGGTAAATATAGTTTTGATATTTTGAATCTCATCTCTGTGATAACTAACAATGTTGATTATCTTTAATGTGTAATTGTACATTGTATATCTTTGAAGAAAAGTCTCAATTCTTTGCCCATTTTAAAAACTGAGTACTTTTTATCACTTTATTTTATTTCTTACATGATTTGATTCTTGTTATAGTTGGCTCTTTGAATCCTGCCAATTGAAAAATAGGATAAAAAATACTTCAGAAAATTTTAAGATGTTAAACTTGAATTTGCTGAGTACACTACTCTAAACCCACTCGAGTGAAATGATGAGCTGTAGGCACACCAGTTCTTACCAGACCATTTGTGCTTTTGCTTTGATTGTTTTATCTGTGCTTTATATTTTAGACATTTTTTGTTTGTATTTTACAGACAATACAATAATAAGCAGTTACATAGCATCGATAGTATAATAGATACTATAAACTATCTAGAGCTTATTTAAAGTATATAGAGGAACATGGTCGCGTTATATATAAATATATAGCATTTAGAATTTTTTATTTTTAGCTACTTTTTTTTGAGGGGGGGGTTTCGAGACAGGGTTTCTCTGTAGCTTTGGAGCCTGTCCTGGAACTAGCTCTTGTAGACCAGGCTGGTCTCGAACTCACAGAGATCCGCCTGCCTCTGCCTCCCGAGTGCTGGGATTAAAGGCGTGCACCACCACCGCCTGGCTATTTTTAGATACTTTTATTTTAGGTGTATAAATGTTTGCAGGCATAGATATGTATAAATATGGTACAACATGTGTGCCTGGTACTAAGTGAAGTCAGAAGAAGATTTTGGATCCCCTGGATCTGGAATTATAGATGGTTGTAAGTCACTATGGTAGTTCTGGGAACTGAACCCAGGCTGTCCTCTTCTGGACAAGATACTGTATATAAATAACTTCCTTTTCAGCCAAACTAAACCTTAAATAAACTCCTTTCCTGTTTCACCATGTGTATATTTCCTCTGATAGGATTCTTGAGGTGACTGATCCCTTGACAAGCCTCTTAACAGGATTTTTTTTTAAACATGTAATTGAACATGTATTATTTTTTGTGCCTTTCTTGGACACCAGATACTGCTATGTTTATCACCTAAAATCTCTCTGAATCCTGTAGTTTAAGGATTTTTATGAAAGCTTCATTTAAAAAATTATGATTTATTACTAGCACAATCTGTAGCCTGTGGAATCGTGTACAAAGTTCTGTTTCTGATCGTGGCATAGTCTTTCATTGTACTTAGTTTTGTTTCAGAGTCTCAGTAGGAATGTCCTCCTTAGAATGAAAAACAATCTATCATTTGGGAAATTCCAACAGAATATGCTTTTTATCAAGAATTGGAAAAAAAAAACCTAAAGTCAAGGGGCTGGAGAAATAGCTCAGCAGTTAAGAGCACTGGCTACTCTTTCAGAGGTGCCAGGTTTTATTCCTAGCACCCACCTAGAGGCTCACAACCATCTGTAACTCCAGTTTCCAGGAGGTTTGAACACTCTTCTGGCCTTTCTTAGTACCAAACATACATGTGGTACATATTCATCTCATGAATATTAAATAAATAGACATTTCTTACTCTAAATCATAGTGTGTTTTGTAAAACTGCATTTTGCTCAAAACCACAAGATGATTTTTCATTTTTTTTATTTTTTTTTATTTTGAAATGGACATAGTATGTCTTGGAGCATACTATGTAGACCAGGCTGGTCTCCAACTCACAGAGATCTTCCTGCCTCTGTCTCCTGGATGTGCTGAGATTAAAGGTTTGAGCCACTACACCTTTATGCCCAGGAGATAATTGATTTTTAAAAGGGTATGTGTGTGCATTTTGTTGCATGCATTTTGTGTATCACTTGTATACCTGGTACCTGATGAAATCAGTGAAGACATCGGATCATCTAGAACTTGGAGTTGTTGTGAGCTGCTATATTGGTGCTAGAAATCAAACCCAGGGGGCTGGAGAGATGGCTCAGTGGTTAAGAGCATTGCCTGCTCTTCCAAAGGTCCTGAGTTCAATTCCCAGCAACCACATGGTGGCTCATAACCACCTGTTATGAGATCTGGCGCCCTCTTCTGGTCTGCAGACATACACACAGACAGAATATTGTATACATAATAAATAAATATTAAAAAAAAAAAGAAATCAAACCCAGCTGAGCCATCTCTCCAACCCCATAGTGATTACTTTTTTTCTCTTCTGAAGCTGAACATCTTTTTTTTCCCCCTCCGAGACAGGGTTTTCCTTTGTAATAGCACTGGCTGTTCTGAAACTAGCTCTTGTAGACCAGGATGGCCTTGAACTCACAGAGGTTCATGTATCTCTGCCTCCTGAGTGTTGGGATTAAAGGTACATTCCACTACCATCTGAAGTAGTGTCTTGAGGGAGATAGTTATGTAGAACTTGGTACACAGAGAACTTCCAGTAAATGTTTGGTGAAGAAATGTTTAGTCTAAATGGTTCTTTTTGTAAGAAGCCCTGGAAAAAATATTTTCTGACAAGAGGTATTGTAACCCAAGTTGAATAAATGAGAGCCTGTGCTTGCATGTGCAGTTATATAAACACTTTATTTGTATTTTACAAATATTATGTATTTTTATTTAATATAATATTTTTATTGATAATTTGGGAATTTCACATAATGCACCATGATCACATTCACTTCCAGTCCTCCTAGATCTTGTTATTTCCCTCAGAGCAAAAGAAGAAAAAGAAAAAAGAATACCAAGTTCCATATACTCACTGTATACACTTCTGTTGCCTATATATTCCCTGGAGCATCGTCAAGCTCCCAGTGGGCAGGCCCTGAAAGAGAACTGAGTCCTTCCCTATCCCACCCTTGCCAGAAGCCATCAACTTTGAAGAGCATGCCAATCATATTTTAAAAGAGTTCCTCTCAGTGGCTTCCTGTCTAGACTTTCTTTTTGAGGGTGGAGGTGAGGATAGAGAGGTTGTCACAGAAACCTTCTCTGTCTCTTATTCTCAACTGTGAATCTGTGGTCATCACTATCACTGCAAAAGAAGCTTCCTTACCCTTTATAATCAGCAGCATCTTGGATCATGAACTTCAACATGGTTTCTGGTGGCTGCACAGACCACAGACCATCCATATCCCCAAGGTCTTTGGTGGTCACTAATGTGGCCCCTGGTACCAGCATAGACCACAGATATCAACATGGCTTCAGGTGGCAGTACAGACCATGAACATCCACATGCATAGTATTATGTTGTTTGTGTTTTAATAAATAAAGCTTGCATGAGATCAGTGCATAGCAGCCACACTAGTAGCCATACAGGCTAGGCAGTGGCTACATACACTTTAATCCCAACAGTCACAGTAGTTAGCCATAGAGGCTGGGTGGTGGTGGGCATGCCTTTAATCCCAGCATTAGGGAGGAATATAAGACGGGAGGAGACAACTCTCACTATTGGTCTCAACCTAAGAATTCGTGGAGGCAGCGTTGCTCATTTTCCATGTGAGGTAGAGGTAAGAGCCAGTGACTGGCTGCTTTGCTTTTCTGATCTTCAAATTGAACCTCAATATGTCTCTGGGTTTTATTATTTGTGCTACACATACATGGCCTTCAGTAGCACAAGCCATGGACACCAACATTGCCCTCTGCAGCAGCACCTGCTGCACACATCAACTTGGTCTGTAGTGGGAGCACAGACCACACACATTCACACAGCCTGTGATCATACTGTGGACCATGGAAATTGACATTCAGGTGGGAAATTGGATTCAGGTGGGAGCGCAGCCTACAATGGTTTTCCGTGGTAATGTGAACCATGGACTTCATCAGGGCCCTTGGTAGCAGCACAGGTCACAGACATCAGCATGATCCCAGTAGAGTAGCCTTTGGACATTAATATGGCACAGATCACCATGGATCCACATCATCTTCAGTGTTAACATGGGCCATGGACATTAACACAGCTGCAGCAGGACTATGGACACCAACATGGCCCTGAGTAGCAGCATGGACTATTGATGTCAGCATGGCCTCTGGCAGCAGCACAGACTGTAGACATTCACATAGTCCTTCAGTATCAACATGTTCTGTGGTGGCAGCAAGGACCACAGATGGTAGTGTGTTGCCTTGATGTATCATGGATCATGGATACCAACATTCAGGAAGTCCAGTCTAGAAAATGGACTGTTCTCCATCTTGAACATTTTGTTCTTGTTTTGAACCAGAATGATGTTGTGTCTGGGGGCAGAGCTTGAACTATCTACAGGTTGTTGCATACCACCCTGCCAGCCCTACTCAGTATCAAGATGTTCCCCCATTCATTGCATCTCTCACACCCGTCACTGCCTAATTCTACCTCTTTCCACTGTATATGTTGTTCCATTTTCCATCTTTCCCACCTCTCCTTTGTGTATTTGTACATTGAAATGGTGTTGCAAACTGTGCAGTATAAATATGCACACCTCCCTGCTTTTGATGCCAGCCACCTGAAGGCTCAACAGGCATGACTATGACTGTTGTGCTAGTAGCCTGCAGTACCTCACTTTTTTTCTTCCAAGCTGGAGAGCAGCAATGGCAGCTCTATTTTTCAGGCTGGCCCGAGGGCCTACAACTGGCTCTATTCATTAATGCCATGTTCTTTGTCTGCTATGTCCATGCTCTCATATTGCTCCCATGCCATTTGTTGAAGGTCTGTGATTTTGTCACATTCCCCTCTGTATGTGGCTCTGTTCCACTGTGTGTCTTTCTAATTTCATGTGTCCACTTTTTTCAAAAGCATCTGCCTGTAAGGCCTACCCTTAAATAGTTGTTCCTGAGACACTGTAATTTCTGCAGACTCAACTACCACCAGGACCTCTCCTCTTCCTCTTTGTCTCACCTTGGAGCCTCCAGGGGTCTTTAGGCTCCTAGGAGCTGCTCCATGGTTTTGTGTAGGGTGCTGGTGGCTACCACTATCTTCAGTCACAGCCATCTTTGGCGATGACATGCTTCTAAGTCTGATTTCACAGGACCGTGTCTTCTGTGCACTCTAGCAATGTAGATGGAATAGATGTTGAGGTGGACAGCATGATTGTCAACTGAGTTGGTCAGTCTGGGTCTTCCAGGCAGCCACTACTTATTTTGTGGGTTTTTATTGTTTTGATTTTATTGCTTTTCTTTTTCTGAATTTATACTTGATTGAAAAATTAATTCTTGTCCTTTTACATGTGGCTTAGTTTATTTGTATCTGGATGTATAAAAAAATTTCATTGTGTACCTAAAAGTAGTTTTGAACTTCTGGTCTTTTTGCCTCCACCTCCTGAGTTTTGTAGGATTACAAATGTGCACCACCATGTTTAGTTTTCCTCTTTTAATTATTCTAAAGTATAGTACTTCCCCAATCTCTAGATTCTTCTTTCTTCCTGACCTTTTATCTGTACTTTCCTCTATGTATAGACTTCATAGCTGATTAATTCTTTTTATTTGCACGTTATGGCAAATCTTCTCTTCATATTTTGGTCAGTATATCTTGTAAATTTTTCTGGCAACACTGTCTCAGTCTTACTAAGGCCTGTTAAACCAAACAGGGGAGCAGATTGCTGATTTTTCAAGTTTTTTTTCATTAATGTTTTGAGATTAAAGTATAATTACAAAGTTTCCCCCTTCCCTTCTTCTCTCCATTTCTTCCCATGTTCCCTCCTTGCTCTGGCCTCTTATTTCCTTGTCTTAATCTCTCCCTGTGGGGTGTGTGTGTTTTCCTAAATACATGAATAAAACTTGCTCAGTTTGTGTAATGTTACTTGTTACATCATTTCAGGGCTGATACTTGGTATTGCATAGCTAATTTGGGAGCTCTTTCCTAGAGACAACTGTTTCTTCCACTCTCCACGTTCTTAGTTGTTTGTCTATGGGTGGGACACGTGTGATTTCTCCCTTTCATGTTAGTATGCCTGTTGATGTCATCCTTGTTTAGGCAGAAATGTTGATAAAACTTCATGGGCTTAGCTTTTCTGACATTCCTAGGAGGCAAAATCTCGCAGCAAACTTGTTTCTTTCACAGTCTTTTTACCTGCTCTTAAGCAATAATGCTTGATCTTTAGATGTAGGAGTTACATTGTAGATATATTAGTTGGAGCAGGGTACCACACATTCACTTGCCCTCTGTATTTTTGATCAGTTCTAGTTTCTTTAATGGGCTCCTTCTGTTGTAGGGACATATGAGTACTATGTTCTATAAAATCTTGAGAAATGTTAAGATTTTAGTGTTTTTTTTTTTTTTAAACTAGTAATCATTGTCATTCTGTTTTCTTTTTCTCTTTATTTCTTCCTTTCTTCCTTTTTTTAAATTTTTTGAGACAGGGTTTCTCTGTGTAGGCCTGGCTGTCCTGGAACTCGCTCTATAGACCAGACTCACCTCAAACTCAGAGATCTGCCTGGCTGATGTTGAAACTTTGTCAACCAATCACATCTAATTAAGGCGTGGCGACCTGGACCCCAAAACAAAAAACTGGGAGGACCCAGGTGCGCCTCCCCTCCCACCCGGCATTGTCTACCGGACAGATGGGAAGTTGGACCTCCCACTCTTGTAGCGTGAGTTTTCCCCTTATAACCATTGAAATATAATTGTTATTCTTGAGCTGGCCTGGTTATTTATCATACCGACCTAATTTGCTACACCTGGCGCCCAAACATGGGGCCACTACAGTCTTGCATGCCCCGCCATCCTGGACATAGACCAGCCTCTTGGCTTCCCTTGGCTCCACATCCCACACCACCGCCAAGGAGAATATAGACCGCCCCCTGGGCTTCCCTCGGCTCTGCTTCTGAGCCTCACGCCCTGCCACCGCGCACTTCCCCTACCCCGTGCCACCGCACTGCAGGCTTTTGGTCCAGTCACAGCCACTGCACTGCCGGAGTGGGACATACTTTTAGATATATATGAATGTACTTACATTTATAAATATATAGAGCTTGTTTTGGAGTTGGACTCTGGCTCAGTCCCTCTCTAATTACAAGCCTGTTGTTAAGAGAAAACCCAGAGTTTCTGTCTCATGTCAAGAGCCATGATATGGGACAAGAGGAAAAAATAATTTATAAAATTTCCTTGCCTTTCTTCATATCTATTTTTGTCTTTATAATACCTTTCATTGAATATATGTCTGTATATGTCTATATAGATAATGCTTAAGTTTTCCATAATGAACAATAAATTTCCCTGCAGTAATCTTTAAAGTTTCCGGGAAGAGGATGGGGCCCCACAACAACAACTCCACCTGGTTAATATGACGTCATGATGTTGATAGCACTACTACAAGTCTTGTTTTGTGTACCAGCTGCACAAGACAGTTCCAACTTGGTTAGCTGAAATGGTGCACATCTTTTACAACATTCTGGCCAGACCTTCACAAAATACTCAGAGACTATTTGCAATTTTACCAGGCCAAATATTAATCTTGGAATTTAACCATCAGGATCCCCTAGAAAGAATGTCGCCCCCATGACAGCTAAAACAATTTTAGAAGATGACATCCCCTCTCCCAGCAAAGTTTGCCCTCAGGCTTAGGGACATCATTTAGGGGTTGATTATAATTGGTATACGGTTTAGGGATGGGGGAGGAATTTTATAGGCTCAGGGGTCTTTTTGAAAAAAAAAAAAAGAATAATTGGATGATGGGATAATAGATTGGTATTTGTGAGTTACTGTTTTTAGACAATTATATTGGTATCGATTCCTGTATATTGATACAAAGTTAAATTATTGAATATTGTATGCATGTATGCTTCTACTTGTGTTTAAAACATTGTTTATGTATTGATACATATATTTACCATATTGCAGTGTATATTACTACCCCTGATCAAGATACTTATACATTATTTACATTTGAAGGTCATTGTCCTCATTTATTGCACAGTTGTTTATTGTTTTAGTCTTTAAGTTAGATAGGTATTGATAATTATTGCTCAATAGTCATCTATGTTTGTCATATTTATAATTAGATTAATCAGGTTCTTTAGATACATAGAGATTATATTCAGTATAGATAGATAATCTTCAACCTCTTCAAAGAACTGTAGAAAATGGCCTTTAATCTTACTTAGAGTTCTGTGGTAGTGAGACATAATCACTCCTGACAACACCAATCTATTCCCGAGAGAATGTTGAGCACCAAAGACACTCCACCTGGAGCCTTTTTCTTGGCAGAACTGGCCTTTGGGCAAAGAAATGCCCATATCTCAACCACTGACAGAGATACAGAGTATCCATTATGGATAAAACAGGACTGTCATATCTTGTCAAGACAGGGTAAGATAGTTTTTTTTTTTCATTCAAAAATTTACACTTTCTCCCCTTATCCCAGTCCCCCACCACCCTCCCACTACCCTCCCTTCCCACCCTCCCACTACCCTCCTCCCTTCTGCTTCCTTAAGAGGGTAGGGTAGCCTGCCCTGTGGAAAGTCCGAGCCCGCCCCCCCCCCCGCCATCCTGGCCCAAGAAGGTGTTCATCCAAATAGACTGGGTTCCCAAAAAGCCTAATCATGCAGAGAAGACAGGTCACAGTGTCATTATCGATGGCTACTCAGTCTGCCCCCATTTGCAGCCACATTCAGAGAGTCCGATTTGGTCATATGCTCCGTCAGTCTCAGTTCAGCAGGACTGAGTGAGCTCTCATTAGATCAGGCATATTGTCTCAGTGGGTGGACCAGCCCCTCGCAGTCCTGACTTCCTTGCTCATCTTCTCCCACCTTCTGCTCTTCGACTGGACCTTGGGAGCTCAGTCCTTCGCTCTGATGTGAATGTGGGTCCCTGCCTCTATCTCCATCCATTGGGCGAGATTTCTATGGTGATCAAGATATTCATCAATATAACTATGGGACAAGGCTAGTTCAGGCACTCTCTCCTCTGCTGCCCAAATATCTAGCTGGGGACATCCCTGTGGACCCATGGGATCCCCTCTAGAGCCAAGTATCTTGCCAAACGTAAAATGAGTCCCTTAAGGTAAATATCTTATTCCCTTCTCCAATAACCACCCTTCCTCCATCTGTAAGATAGTTTTTAAAAGTTTCTTGCCTTTAAAAATGGTATGTCAGTTACGTTAGGCCTTAGCCAAAGTTGGTTGCTTCAACATTCCAAATGAGACTTTGGGTGATTGCCCAGGTAGCCAGTTGACTCTCATTTGTTGCACATTTTGGAAGCTTCTCGTTTGCACTTCCTGTTCACTTAAGTAATATTTTTTCCCTCTCAGATCTTTGATGGAGTTGAAGATTAGATAATTGTAGTTACCTTCCTCATGATTTAGCCAAGCTTAATTTCAATACAATATTTAGACTCCTTAAAATAGAATGTTTAGTAAAACTTTTCTTATGCGTTCCTTGCTTAATATTGTTTATTGTTTGTAATTTTATATTTTGGTATCTGTTCCTATTATATATAGTTGTATTGGGTTTGGATCTATCTTGTTTAGACAAAAAGGAGAAATAATGGGGAAACTCTGTCAACCAATCACATCTAATTAAGGCGTGGCGACCTGGACCCCAGAAAGAAAAATTGGTAGGACCCAGGTGTGTGCTCTTTCTCTCTGTGTGGTGTCCGCCAGACAGATAGGAAGTCGGACCTCCCACTTTTGTAGCATGAGTTTTCCCCTTATAACCATTAAAATATAATTGTTATTCTTGAGCTGGCCTGGTTATTTATCGTACCGACCTAATTCGCTACACCTGGCTCTGCCTCCTGAGGGCTGGGATTAAAGGCATGTGGCACCACTGCCTGACTAACCTGAATCTTCTTGTTTATATTTTTGCCTTCCAGTTCTCTTAGTTATTTTCAACCTCCAATATTCCTTGCTATCTGATAATTTTCCTATTTCACAGAACAAATTGTTATGATTTGGAAGCTTTGACTCCTTTAGTGTGAGATTAAAATTGTACTTGTTTAAATATTTCTCCTCTTGTCTCTGTTCATGCTCTGGATCTTACTGCTTCTACCCAACATTTATTTGTTTGGTTGTGAAGGTAGGAAAGAGTTCAGTGGAAGGGCTGGAGAGATGGCATATTACTGTCTCTTCTTCCAGAGGACCTGAGTTCTGTTTCCACATCGTGGCTTGCAGCTGCCTGTAACTCCAGATATAGAGGATGTCTTCTAGTCTCTTCTATCACCAAGCATGCATTGTTGTGTTATTTCATTTGTATTTTAAAGCTTGCCTGAAGATCAGAGAGTAAAACAACTCCACTGGTCAGCCTTACAGACTAGGCAGTGGTGACATACACCTTTAATCCCATTAGCCACACTAGTTTGCTATAGAAATTGGGATGTAGTGGTGCATGCCTTTAATCCCAGTCCTAGAGAAGAATATAAGACAGAAGGAGACAGCTCTCAGATAGTCTCATTTTGAGGATTCCTGGAGGCAGAATTTGCTGTTTTGAACTAAGGTAGAGGTGAGAACCAGTGACTTAATTATTTTGCTTTTCTGACCTTCAGGTTGAACCCCAGTATCTGTCTCTTATTAATTAATTAACCCCAGTATCTGGGTTCTTATTAATCGTGCTGCATTGCAAGTATGGTACATACTACATGCAGGCAAAACACTCATACATATAAAAATAATAAATTAATTAATAATTAAAATTCAGTGGAAGCTGTCTAGATGTTTCTATTTCCTCTCAATTTTCTCATCTCATACTCACTGTGCAGCCTACTGTTTCTGGACTTTGGCTCCTACTACTCATGCATCCTTCCCCTAAACTATTATTAAAAAGATACCATCCGAAAACTGTACCTTCGGGGGATCTTCTTTGGCAGTGGGCCTTTAAGAAGCTTGTTTTATTGTTGACCATGTTTTTTTTTTCCATAGCATTCGGTCTTGGGTTTCTTCTTCTCTAACAACTCGTCTTCAGTTTTCCACAGTTTAATCAGTAAATAATATAAATATATTTTAAATACAAATACTATGTTAATACTGAACATTTATTAGGAGGTTGCAAAGTTTAAAAAAATAAGTTTTAATAAAATGTTAGGTTGTAAAGAATCCAAATTGTAAAAGGAAATTTTGGGCAGAGTGTACACTCTGTCCCGTCAGGTACTCCAAAAGAAGCACCCATGAGATGACTCAGTAAGTAGAGGTGCTTGCTGTCAAGCCTAACATTGATCTATATTTAATCCCTGAAACCTATATGGTAGAAGGAGATAACCTATTCAGACAACTGCATGCATATCCCTCCTCCTCAAATAAACAAATGCTAACAAAAAGAAAGGAGCTGGAGAGATTGCTTATTGGTTAAAAATGCTTAACTGTTCCTGCTGATGAAGATCTGGATTTGGTTTCCAGGGCCCATATGGCAGCTCACAAACACCTATAACTAATTACAGGGTATTTGACACCTCTGGCCCTTGTGGGCACCTGCATAAATGTGCACATAACTCATACAGGCACACATACATAAATATAAGTCTCAAAAAAGAACTTCCCTTTAAAAATATTGACATTTATCATTTCAATGGCCCTTTCTAACAATCTTATAAGGTTGTATTCCTGCTTAATCAGAAAGTATTTGAAGGAGAATATGTTCAGAAACAATGTATTGTTCTTTCTGATTTGAAGACTAAGTTACAGTAAGGGATGGAGATAAAATCCATTCTTTTGTAGATTATAGGGGTTCTGAATACCAAGAAAGGGAGCCATTGAATCCCTGGTTAATGGGAATTCGCTGCCTCCAATTAAACTGAAATGATAAAGCCAGGTTTAATCTGAGCAAAGTACTCCTGGGTAATTCTCAGGAGGATACAAGAGATATCACATGGCAAATATGGCTACCAGGTCCTAAGGAGTCTATAGGTTTGGTCTTGAGCAGCCCCAAGGAGGGACTGGCTTTGGCGGGCTTTCTCTGTAGCAGAGGGTTTCTTGTTTTGTTTTTGGGGCAGGGTTTCTTTGTAGCTTTGGAGCCTGTCTTGGAATTTGCTCTGTAGACCAGGCTGGCCTCTGCCTCCCGAGTGCCAGGGTTAAAGGTGTTTGCCACCACTGCCTGGCCTTGGGTAGAGTTTTAAGAGGGTTACTTCAGGGGAGATGCTGCTGGGGTGCTGAGGGTGGAGTCTGCATTGGGGCTTTAAGATGGAGATTCCAAACATCTGTTATTTAGTGTTTTTAGATAGTGCTGAGTTGAAGTTGCTTTTTTTTTTTTTTCCCCCGAGACAGGGTTTCTCTGTGGCTTTGGAGCCTGCCCTGGAACTAGCTCTTGTTGACCAGGCTGGTCTCGAACTCACAGAGATCCGCCTGCTCTGCCTCCCGAGTGCTGGGATTAAAGGCGTGTGCCACCACCGCACGGCTGTTTTTGTTTTTGTTTTTAAACGAAAACAGGATCTCACTATGTGGTCCTGGTTTGCTTCTAACTCTGTGGATTCGCCCTCCTCAAACTCTCCCTTCTGAGAGCAGATGGGATTAAAAATTTGTGCCACCATGCTTTAGGTATGATGTCCTGTTGTAAGCAAACACTGTTTTTTTTTTTTTTTTTTTTTTTTTTTTTT
>JAQHUG010000469.1:777228-794803 GCA_028555095.1 Dicrostonyx torquatus | reverse complement strand
GGTTTCTCTGTGGCTTTGGAGCCTGTCCTGGAACTAGCTCTTGTAGACCAGGCTGGTCTCGAACTCACAGAGATCCGCCTGCTCTGCCTCCCGAGTGCTGGGATTAAAGGCGTGCGCCACCACTGCCCGGCCCAAACACTGGTATTTCTATAATATTAATTTCAGTAACCCGATGACATTTTCTTTGGAAGTCTTTTTGCTGCTTTCCCAATTTAATGAACTGACTCCTCTTAAGCTCTGTACACTTTGTTTTGTATTTGATACAGAATTTGTTTTTGGCCATTATTATTTCTCTTTGGCTTCACTGTGAATTTGAACTTTTCTCAAATATACTCAAAAGTTTGTTAGTAATTGTCATTATAATCTTTTCCATCCCTATCCTGAGTTAGCATAGTAAATGAACAGGAGTTTTGAATCTTTGATCTGAACAGCTTACCAGAAATACTTTAAAAATATTTTTACAAATTGGATTTGAATGAATTAGATATTATTCCTTCTTGATTTCTGTTCATATATGTTTTGACTAGTAAAGTTATTTTGATTAGAATCTATAGCTTTAAAAGTCTATTTTTTCTTTGTGAGTTCGAGATCAACCCGGTCTACAAGAGCTAGTTCCAGCGTAGGCTCCAAAGCCACAGAGAAACCCTGTCTCGAAAAACCAAAAAAAAAGTCTATTTTTGCAGATAGTAATATACCATATTGCATACCTTATGCAACTCAACTTTCTGCTCGTGTCTTGTTTTTTTTCCATAGATACAATCTGGTTGTTTAAAGCATGGAAAAAGGAGATTGGATTTATTTAGCTTTTACAATGAACAGCTATACTGGTTGTGGTAACGGATTTAAATTTTTCTGATAAATGAAAGAGAGATGCATCCTTTTTTCTGTGCTATTTTCAGCAGTGAGGCTAACTCTTGTTCCTGTAGTCATTTTATCGAGGATCAGAAAAAGATCTTTTAAATAGAACTTCCTTTAAGCCCCAGGCTTGGTTGCAGCTGTTATAGCTATAGGAGGGAGAGCTTTTCTTCCTTGTGAGATACATGCTGAATCTGCCCTATAATTGCTGTGTTTACTAATTAGAGAATATAAAAGGCTGATTTAGGTGTCCTGGACATACCTTTCTTTCTCTGTGAAAATAGAAAATTTGGGTTAATTTCTTGAATCCATTGTGGGGTTAATAATTTTTGTAGTGTGTTTGAAGAACAGTGGTTGAAAATTAGGAGATAATATACTAATCGTCTTGATTATGTAGCCCTCCTTTCACAAATTTTCCTGTGATTTATTAGAAAAAATACCAACTTCAATTTTCTAGTGTTTACTAAGATTTTAACCATCCCTAAAATGCTAAAAATTTAAACATTTGTGCATATTTAAATGACAAAATCCCATCATAAGAGCTAACCTTTTTGCTCTTGAAATCTTAAAAAACTGTGTTTTGATACTTGAGTTAAGGAGTAGATATCCTTAAACTTGGCTGAAGTTCTACTTTAAGTATGTCAGGCAGTGACCAAAGAAAGAATGCTGAGCTTATTATAGTTTGGGTGAAGCTAAGCTTTGGTTTGCTGTGTCCTTTTAGACATCTGGAGGAATGGGGAGCGTTTGCTGTGGCAGCACTGTCAGCGATGAATAGATGAATGAATTCATCCGTGCTCAGAACTCACAACATGTGTACTTTTCTCCTCACAACGACATAAAAGAGCAGTAAGACCAACCTTAGCAATGATCCAGCTTCTCTGGGGGTGGAGAAAGGCTTCGGGACTGTCCAAAGGAAGATCTGCGTATCTAGCGATAAAGAAACAAAAGAGCCTCTGATAGTATCGAAAGAATCTGACATTTGCTTTGTCTATACAAAGGATGAAAGGAATTTTGCCGACTTAGCCAAAACAATAACTGGTTTTGTATGAGTTTGAGCCTGAAAACAAGCAGCAGAATAACATGTTTTTTTGTTTTGTTTTGTTTTTTGTTTTCTTCCTGAAGAATTGTTTACCTTAAGAAATGGATGTGGATCGGTTTTATTTTCGGGAAGGAAGACGTGACACGGATTTTATAAGCTTAGTAGCTGTAGGTGGAGACTTTTGTTTTGTTTGCCAAACCTTTTTAATGAGCAGTGAAGTCTGGACAGCAAAGACGGGAATTTCTTTTTCTGGGATCTTTGTTCTTTTCTTGGTATTTAAGATAATTTGAAACAAAGGAAGCTATGTATGGAAAAGAAAAGCAAACGATGAGTATTTTCTCTGTTTCTGCTTTGATTTAATGAGAGCCTTCTGTATTTTTTAGTATTAGCTGATAATTGTGTCATGATGCTGGCTGGGTTAGCAGTGTGGTGGGTTACTGGGCATAACCTGCTGTGCTGAGTGGACTGTACCTCTTTACCCAGCAGTAATAAGGCACTAGTTGTTGGTGTCTAGGGAGTGGCTTTTTTATTCTTTTGTGTCTGATCTTTGATATGGATGATTCCAGTATTCTGAGAAGGAGAGGGTTACAGGTGAGTCAAAGAAAGCCTAAAAAATACTATTAGTGCCTTTTGATGATGTATCAGATTGTTGCAATTTTATTCAGTGCATGGGGCAGGGGATGTCAGTAAATTCTTTATTTTGTCACATATACTTAAGATTAGACAATTTTTGTTAAGACCTTGGTACTCTATTTTCTTTTTGTTTATTTGTTTTGTTTTGAAATGGGGTCTTGCTGTGTTTCTCTGGTTGGTCTCCCAACTTCTGAGCTCAAGTGATCCTCTTTTCTCAAGCCTCCCTGAATAGCTGGAATTACAGGGAGTATTATTATTGCTTAGCTATTATTACTTTTGGTAGAAAAATGCTGCTTGGGCTTACTTGTATTGAATTAAATAATGGATAAATCAATTAAACCTATGTAGGATACAAACCTTATTTTAAACATTAGATATGTAAACATTCTGCTTCTCATCATTATGCTTGTCCCTACCCCATGATGAAATCATATGTGTGTGTAACATTTGATTCTGTATAAAATATTAAGTAATTTTATAAACCTTTACTTTGCATATATCATCAATTTATGTCTGCCTGTCTATATCTATGTCTATCCGTTCTATGTTTTCTCAGTTCCTAAATATTTGGAAAATATTTGAAAAGACAAATAAGGTATTTAAGAATGAGAGGAAATACAGAGACTGACAGACAACTTTGAATTTTAATGAATATCTTTAGGATTGAAATAACGTCAAATTCTTTCAAATTTGGTGATGTTTGTTTATCATATGCTGTAAATCAGATCATTTTACCCTGTTCTTATTTGTAAAGAACAAAGCTCATCACTTATGTTTTTGAGAATTGACACAATGACGGTTCTAGTATAAATCATAGCTAGTTAACCAACTTATGATGATCTAGTTGTGAAAAACAATATTAGTTTGGCTTATTTGACATTTGTAAAGCTATCCTTCCACCCCCAAAAAGCACATTAAGTCCTCTTAATTCTTGTGAATTTATTTTAGTTTGATTTCTTTAGTATGTTCACAAAGAATATGTGTAGGATAGGATTAGTAAACTTAAAATTTCAGTTGAAACAAGTGGTATTTTAGTTATGATTATACTTTTTTTTATTAAGAGAGAGAGGGAGCGTGTGTGCACGTGTGTGACATTGTGTGGTGGTGGAAGCATCAGATCCCTCAGAACTGGAGTTATAGGCATTTATGAACCACCAGATGGAGTGCCAGGATCCAAATTCCAGTCCTCTGATGGACCAATAAGTGTTCTTAACCACTGGTCCATCTTTCCAGCCTCATGATTGTGCCTCTTATTAATATTTTTGTATTGAAAACACTTAAAAGCTAGGAGGAACACCCACTGAGTTCTTCAGCAGTTGTCCAGTTCAGACATCATTGCTCACCCCTGTAGGTTCCATTGTCTTCTACAGCAGTTGATTTGGTGATTTGTCAGTTGATGTCTCAGGACAATTTTGAAAACTTAATTTAAGAAGTATTTAGAAGACCCTCATACGTAGTGGTGCATATGCAAGTGTAACTGCTAGTGAAGAATAATTGGTCCCACAAGCATGCTTGCTTGTGTTTCCTAAGATCTATGTATTCTCTTTCGATGCTGGGATTCACAAATAGAATCCTGTTCCTCTGGTGGTGGATTTTAGGGTTGTTTGTTTGTTTGGCTTGTTGTATGTTAAATCAAGCCCCCCCCCTTGTCTCTCCTGACTAAGGCTTTCTCCAGGATCTGCTACTTTGTTTATTGAAGCCCTTTCTTTTGATTCTATTTTTGTCTAGTGAAAGTACTTTTTTAGTACTTTAAGGTTATTTTCTAGAAGACTGCACTAATACATTTTGAAGCAGTGTTTGAAAAGCAGTAGTTTAGTTTGTTCAGTTATTCAAAGAAATAAAACTTTCAAAGCAAGATTTAGGTTTGTGTGCCTAAGCATACCAAAGGTAATTGTGTACCTAGTTAAGTAAGTGCTCATATTATTTTGTGAAATAAATTAAACTACCTAAAAGTTCTCTAGAAAATCAACCAAGGTACAAGCTGCTTTTATCCTATGAACTTCTATTACCAAGTTTCTTGGAGGAAGCAATATAGTAAATATATTCCCAAGAGAAGGGACTTTGTCTGATAATCAGTTGGCCATACTATATAGGCCAAGTACAAAGCTACATTTGCTGAATGTATGAATAAGCACAACACTGACATAAAGAATGTCATTTCTTACCATTGTTACTCAGTTTTAAAAGTTCAAGACAGTGTAAATGAAAAAATTGCATAAATACTGAGTAAAATAGAAAAAATTCTAATAGATGCATTAAGGTAGTTGTTTGCTGGAAATGCCAAAGGAGTTAACTGAAAGTTATTAAAATAAAAAGTTTAGGTTGTGGTTAATATATAGCTTGGTTGGTAGAATACCTTTGGGTCATGGATGTGGCCTAAGCTTGAATTCAAGTACATATAAACTAGGCATGATTTCTCATGCCTGTAATCAGGAAATGATGCCAGATGCCCAAGGTGTCTTAGCTATAGAATGACTTTGAAATCAGTCTGGGATACATGACATCCCTTCTCAGAAAGAAAATGGGGAGTTTAGGACAGGCATGTTGACACAAGTCTGTAATGTCAACACTGGGGAGGTGGAGGCAGGAAGATCAAGAGTTTATGGCCAGCCTCATCTATATGTAGTGAATTTGAGGCAGGCAGGACTGGTTTCAAAATAAATAGCTGAGGAAAGTTACCACACATGAGGTCAAAAATAGTATTCTAATATACTAACAGTAGCAGTAGCCAGTTAGAAAAACACATAGAAGCTATGTCATCATTACTAACAATAGAATCCCCCTGATATAAAAAAAAAAACCTTTAAAAAGAATCATACCCATTATAAGAAAACTAGGGCTGGAGAGATGGCTCAGAGGTTAAGAGAACTGACTGTTGTTCCGGAGGTCCTGAGTTCAATTCCCAGCAACCACATGATGACTCACACCCATTTATAATGAGATCTGGTGCCCAGAACACTATGTACATTATAAGAAAACTATGAAATGTTATGAGAGACATAGAAGTAAAGATGTATTATTGTATGTAATGGTAGAGACAGCAATATTGTAAAGATGCTGATTTGTAGAGTTGATGAGAATGGCCTGATACTGTGGTGGCACACAAGCCTTTGATCCTTGCACTAGGTATTTTTGTGAATTTGAGGCCATCCAGGGCTATTTAAGGGAGACTGTGTCTCAAAACAAACGAATGATCGAGGCCAGCCTGGTCTACAAGAGCTAGTTCCAGGACAGGCGCCAAAGCCACAGAGAAACCGTCTCGAAAAACCAAAAAAAAAAAAATAAAAAAATAAAAATAAACGAATGAAACAACTAAATAAATAAGTGATTCCCAACTTTTGGGAGAAAATTGCAATAACTTTAAAGAAGATCGTTTACATAGACATGCACACCTTTAATCCCCTTCTTTTTGCAGCACAGAAACATCCTTGACTGTCCTGGAACTAGTTTTTGTAGACCAGGCTGGCCTCAAACTCACAGAGATTACCTTGTCTCTGCCTCCAAAGTGCTGAGATTAAAGGTGTGCGCCACCACCGCCTGGCTGAAAGTCATGTTTTACCATAAGACTTTCATCTGCAGTGAGAGACTTTTGACACTGGAATTTTTTGTGAATTGAAGAAGATGTTTTTATAGTGCCTGGTTTCCCAGTTCATTTTGTTGGAAATAATTTTATTTGAACTCTAAAAGGTCAACTGACTAGTCATCATAAACCAAACACATTTTTCTATTAGCTCTCAGCATCATTCTTCCACATCAGGTATTTGCCCTTAAAGTCTTCTTTGCAGAGATTCTAATGTCAGGTTATAAATTGAGAGTTTTTATTGTGTAGTTAAAAAAGTAATTTGTGTCCCCTTTTTTCTTCTTTTCTGCCTATACTGCTTAGAAATCAGTTTTTAAAGTGCCATTGTTCAGAAGTAATTAATACTTAAGGCATATTGGGAAGCATTATTGCAGCCAAAATTTACTTGGGATTTTTTTTTATTTTTTGGTTTTTGAGACGGTTTCTCTGTGTAACAGCCCTAGCTGTTCTGGAACTCACTTTGTAGACCAGGTTGGCCTTGATCTCAGAGATTATCTGCCTCTGCCTCCCAAATGCTGATATTTAAAGGCCTGTGCCACCACCACCTGGCAGGATTTTTATTTAGATATTATTGCCATTAATAAGTTATGACCATCACATAATGGACAATTCAGTTTTACATCCTTAGAAACTAAATCAAGAGGTCTAGCATTCTATTTTTTAAAAGATTAATATTTTTGATAATTCTTTTCTTAACAAAAAAGTAAATAGACTTTTTTCTCATAATATATCCTGATTATAGTTTCCCCTTTCTCTACTTCTCCCATTTCCGCGCTCCCTTCACCTCCCCTTCAAATCTACCCCCTTTCTGTCTTTCATTAGAAAAGAACAGGCTTCTTAGAGATAACAACCAAACATAATAAAATACAGTAATAGTATGAAGGAGAAACTATTATATCAAAATTGGTCACAACAATCCAACAGGAGGAAAAGAGTACAAGGGTAGGCACCAAAGTTAGGGACCCACTTGTTCTCACAGTGAGGTGTTTCATTAAAAATACTAAGCTATGCCTTTAATTCCAACACTCGGGAAGCAGAGACAGTTGGGTTCTGTGAGTGTGAGGCCAGCCTGGTCTACAGAGTGAGTTCCAGGATAGGTTCCAAAGCTACAGAGAAACCCTGTGTTGAAAAAAAGAATTATTAAGCTAATAGCTATAATACATACTAAGAGAACCTGGGCTTGCTGCTTCAGTTTCTCTGAGCTCATATGTGCCTTGCTTAGTTGATTAAAAGAGCCATGTACTCCTGGTGTCTTCCATGGCCTGACTCTTTACATTCTTTCTACTCCTCTTCTGTGTGATTCCCTGAGCTCCGAGGGGAATTTGATGGAGATCTCCAATTTAGACTCTTTCTCTACATAATGTCTGGATGTGGGTCTCTGCATCTGTTCCCATCTCTGATGTGACTGGATAAAGTACTGATCTGTAAGTATAGCGGAATATCCTTAGGGATCATTTTATTGTGTGTATGTGTTTTGTTTTGTTCTTTTTTGTTTGTTTCTTTTTTTTTTTTTTTGGTCTTACCTTTAAGACCAGTAGTGTTTGGTTTTTACTCTAGGTCTCTGGGCTGTCTTGACTCTAGTCTCTGGTTTCCTGGGTACCCAAGCAGTGTCAGGTATGAGTTCCTTCTTGTGGAGTGGGCTTTAGGTCAGATCAGACACTGGTTGGCTACTCCCACGAGTTCTATGCCCACTGTCCTAGAATATTTTGTAGGCAGGACACATTGTAGGTCAACCAGGTTTTATGCCTCCGCATTTCTTTGTTGGTACCCTTCAGAGTACCTTCTCATACTAAAGAGACTGTAATGTAGGGGCGAGGGCTCCATGTAGGCAGCATCTCTATTTCTTCATGTTCAGTGAGTTGTGTGGGTGTTGTCCTCAACATTGGGGCTCTGTTGTCAGTTTGTAGCGAGAACATTTAGTCTTAATGTTAAAGCCTGGCTTGTTTGGGGATTTCATGAACACCCCCTTGGCCAATAACTCAATTGATTGTAACTTAGTGCTGTCTTTGGAAGCCTTGAGTGGCTGGCTACAAGAGATGGTCAGTTGAGACTCCATATCCCCCATTACTAGGAGTGCTTCATAGATTACAGAAAATTTCTACTTTATTAGGTATTCCTCATAATGTTCCCCCCTCCCCATTCCATCCATCTCTCTATGCTCTCCCTCCACTACCCCTAACCTGATTCCCCTGCTTCCATCCGCACCTGCCCCCAGGCCACCTGTAAAATCTATTCTCTTTTCCCCTTCTAGGGAGATCTCTGCATTTTCCCTAGACCCTTCCTTTTTTTTTTTTTAAAGATTTATTTATTTATTATGTATACAGTGTTCTGTCTGTCTGTATGCTTGCATGCCAGAAGAGGGCACCAGATCTCATTACAGATGGCTGTGAGCCACCATGTGGTTGCTGGGAATTGAACTCAGGACCTCTGGAAGAGTAGTCAGTGCTCTTAACCTCTGAGCCATCTCTCCAGCCCTAGACCCTTCCTTTTTAACCTAACCTCTCAGGGTCTATGGATTATAGTTTGGTTATCTTTCCCATAGAGTGTTTGATTTTAAAAAAGATATTTTTGAACTTTATCTTTAACAGTATTTTGTATTCTAAACTATTTTCAACATGTTAGTAAGATAGATAACTTCAAAAGTTTAAGAATTTTTTTCAGCCAGGTAGTGGTGGCATACTCCTTTAATCCCCCAGCATTTGGGAGGCAGAGGTAGGTGGTTCTCCGTGAGTTTGAAGCCAGCCTGGTCTATAGAGCAAGTTCCACAACAGACACTAGAGCTACACAGAGAAACCCTGTCTCGAAAAGAAAAGTTTAGACTTTTTTTCTTTATGGTGAATCTACTTTTTCACTCTGCCAGATAGAATTCCTAGTCAGTGTTGCATGACACTCCTTTCCATTTGTCTTTTTATTTCTTTTCTCATATTCATTCTTTGCGTTTCTCTTCTGTACCTTTAACCTCTAGTCATCATAATACACTTAAGACCTAATTATATAATTTTCAAATCTTATGGACATAAGTCTAGTTCTTTGCAGAGAAGAGTAGTCAGACCAGTCTTGGATAGTTAGACTTACTCTGCTGTGTGGATTCTGGGCTATTTTAGAAACACACTCTTCCTTGTCCTGGGTTATTTTATACTTGGCTTTGTTTTATTTAAAAATCACAAAGTTGGGGGCTAGAGAGATGGCTCAGTGGTTAAGAGCATTGCCTGCTCTTCCGAAGGTCCTGAGTTCAATTCCCGGCAACCACATGGTGGCTCACAACCATCTGTAATGGGATCTGGTGCCCTCTTCTGGCCTGCAGACATACACACAGACAGAATATTGCATACATAATAAATAAATAAATATTTTAAAAAAATCACAAAGCTCATGCTGGTATGGCAGCACACACCTTTTAATTCCAGCACTGGAGACGTGGAAGCTGGATAGCTGGTGTTCAAAGCCAGCCTGGACTATACATTGCAAGACCCTAGGTGAACAAACAACAAAAAATCACATCCAAACTTCAAAGTCCTATATATTCCCTTGATCACCTGTGTTCTTCTATGTAAATGTAAATCAGCATTACAAATGAATGTGCATGAGCCCCTTTTGTTGGGTTTTTTTTTTTTTTTTTTTGATTTTTTGAGACAGAGTTTCTCTGTAGCTTTGGAGTCTGTCCTGAAACTAACGCTTGTAGATCTGGCGAGGCCGGCCTAGAACTCACAAAGATCTGCCTGACTCTCCCTTCCTGATTAAAGGCATGCACCAACCACTGCCCAACTGCTTTTGTTGATTTTTAATAGACATTTGTTTTTGTTTTGTTGAGACAGGTCTCACTATGCAGCCCTGATTCGCCTAGAACTCAGAAATCCACCTGTTTCTGTCTCTTAAATCCTGGGTTTAAAAGTGTCTACCACCAAGCACAGTGGATATCTTTGGAAATTTAAAGAAAAAAATTTAATCCTCTATCTAACCATATCTATCTATCTATCTATCTATCTATCTATCTATCTATCTATCTATCTATCTATCTATCTATCTATCCATCCATCCATCCATCCATCCATCCATCCATCCATCCATCCATCCATCCATCCAGATGCTTTCACACATTTATTATGTTTTATTAATTTTGTTTTTACCTCCCGGCTAAAGGTTGTTTTTTGTCTTTTTTGTCTTTTTTTTTGTTTTTCGAGACAGGGTTTCTCTGTGGCTTTGGAGCCCTGTGCTGGAACTAGTTCTTGTAGACCAGGTTGGTCTCGAACTCACAGAGATCCACCTGCCTCTGCCTCCCGAGTGCTGGGATTAAAGGCGTGCGCCACCACCGCTCGTTGTGTTTGTTTTTTAAGATAGGTGTTATGTCCAGATCCACAAAGTTCCCCCAAAACCAACAAGGAGACCGAGTCCCGTATATAAAAGCAAAGAGCCTTTATTTTATACAAGTTTGCAGACATGGTCTCTCCGTATGTCCAAGGTTATAGGCTACCCAGTTTATGCTATACTATGGATCAGACTCAGAGCTTTTGCATGCTAATGCAGCAAAAAGATGAATGAATGAATAGTGGGACAAGTATACTATGATGGTTAATCTTGATTGGATTAAAAGTGTCTAGGACTGTTTCTCTCCCTTCCTAATGCTGCAACCCTTTAATACAGTTCCTCATGTTGGTTGTCATGACTCCAACCATAAAATTATTTTCATTGCTACTTCATAACTGTAATTTTGTTACTGTTAATGATTTATAATGTTGAAAGGACTGGAGTCAGCACAGGGCACATCAAGACCAAGTTCTCAGCACAATGTTTTATTTGCTCTAGAGATACAAAGGCCAGGAATCAGAGAGGAAGACTGGAGACAGAGGAGGGAGAAGGGAAAAGGAACAAGGAAGGAAGGGGAAGGGATATTTACCCCAGAGGGACTTAGGACTGCTCTGAAAAGAGAGGAGACAGACTCGGCCCATAGGCAAATGGCAGTCTACTGGTTAGACTGAGTTGATTTGTTTTGATTGGACATGTTAATTAGGATAGCTAAAAGGGGCTTTTGAGTGCTGGACTTCAGTACTTTGATAGCTGAACCTTCATGGTTAGCCTTAGGAGGAGGAAGTGGCTAAAACGGGGAATAGACCTTGGTGGTTAGCTTTGGGAATGTAATCTGTTTTTAGCAAGGATGAGAAGGGTGAACTGCAAAACCTGTTGGCACTCTTTGCCATTCTTGGACTTGCTAGACAGAGCCTTTCAATGTGAAATACCTGATATGTAAGTAGGATATCATATGTGCCCTCTGTGAAAGGGTCATTTAACATGAACCCTCCACACCCACAGGTTGAGAACCACTGATCTAGGAGATTAGTAAATACACCTCGAGATTGTGTGTGTGGTGGAGTAGTGGGGGCAGTATTCCAAGAAGAGTTTAGTTAAAGGGATGGATGATCTACAGTGAGTATGGGTGACACCAATTTCTACCCTGGGAGCCTAGGTGGAATAAATAAGGAAGAAGAGAGCTCACTAACACAAGCATTTGTCTTTCTTTCTACTCAGATGCTGAAGTCTCTGAAACCATGAAAAAAGTAAATCTTTCCTTTTGTTTGTTATTTTAGATATTTAGTCAATGTAACAAACACATACAAGATTGCACACTGAGACTTCCTTAGAAAGCCTATGGAAAGATCAGCGAGCAAACCCCTCAGGCAGAAACAGCTTAATTTATAGACCTGAGGTGGACTGTAGTTTAGGAGGGGAGTGGGACCCTGGTTTCAATCTCTGGCACTGGGGGGTGTGGCGCAGAAGCCCAAATCAAACTAAACCAAGCTACAAATCAACCCTTCCTCTAACTGGTGACTGTGGACACAAAGGACAAGCCTTGTGACTCTTGCTTACATATTTACTTGTGGGGGTAGTGGTTATTGCTTTGGACACTTGGTCTTTATCCTTTCTTTGGAAATATTTTATAGGTTTAATTAAATACTGAGTAATACATATATAGGCAGTGATTTCTGCATGCCATCATTTAACTTCTGTAATACAACAGAAGTTTATTTTATGGTAAATAAAAGGGAGTAAGTGATTTCTAGGATTTAGTATGTGTAGTCTTTTTCTACAACTTCAGAACATAGTTCATGGACTTCTGGTTTTTCAGTGTAATCAGAAAATATTTTCCTTGTTTGGTTTCTTTGGGCAGAATCATCCTTAACAGGAAGTATGTAAATGTATGAATTTGAAGGCCCTACAGTGGTTAATGAAATTACAGATACTCTTCAAATAATATATATTAGAGTTAGGGGGTATAGCAATAGATTTTAGAGACTAACATTTCATTTGATGAAGTAGTAATTAAAAAAAGGGATATGTAGTAATTAAGAGAATTTTGTGTTCTTATTTTAAGAGGGATAGGTGTTTGGCACACTAATTGAAAGTTTATGATGAAGACAGAGACTTTGAGGTAATGGTAACAATACATGGATCAGAGAAAACTGATGAGCTTCATTTGATGTTAAACTGTATTGTCAGATATTACTGGCTTTGTTTCTAAGAGAAGATAATCAGAGGATTTATGGTTATTTGCAGAAACCTTGATTTCTGATTGTGTAAGTTTTTTGTTTGTTTTCTAAACATTCTAGTAATATTCCCTGTAATAGGGAAGATTGGAAAATCATTGTTCCTTTTACTGTCCTTACCAGATTAGAGGTTTTCTTGTTATATTAGAATTTAGTTCTTTTTGGTACCAAAGGTTTTGGCACAGAATGTGCTAATCTGGAGTCTTGGGTGTGAAATGTAGGCTTTATGGTATAAGGAGTGATAAGGAAAATGGATCAGTAAGATCAATTTCCATTCATTCATTCTGATTATACATTTTCTGTCTTTTTAAAGATTTATTTATTTATCATATATTGTATATATGGTGTTCTGCCTGCATGTGTACCTGCACACAAGAAGAGGGTAACAGATCTCATTACAGATGGTTGTGAGCCACCATGTGGTTGTTGGGAGTTGAACTAAGGATCTGTGGAAGAGCAGCCAGTCTTCTTAACCACTGAGCCATGTCTCTACCCTTATTTCTAATATTTTATGTCAATTATTTGAAATGCTAGGAAAATGGAATATGCTACCCAAGCATATTCTGATTATTCTTTTTTATTCATGCTGTTATAAGAAAATACTGCCAACTGGGTAATTTGTAAAGAAAAGACATTTTCTCATAATTTTGAGTCTTGGAGATTTTAAGGTGAATGCCCAGGCATTTTATGTCTGGTGAGGGCAATTTTGTTTCACCTTTGTGTAGCAGAATCTAGAAAGGCAAAAAGGCTGTATGGCAAGTGAGTCCTCTAATAAAGGCATTAATCTCATTTAGGAAGGCAGGATCCCTTATGATCTATCTATTCACCTCTAAAGATCCAAATTAAGCTGGACGGTGGTGGCACACGCCTTTAATCCCAGCACTCTGGAGGCAGAGGCAGGTGGATTTCTGAGAGTACGAGGCCAGCCTGGTCTACAAGAGCTAGCTCCAGGACAGCCTCAAAAGCTACAGAGAAACCGTGTCTTGAACCCCTCCCCGCCAACAAAGAAAAAAAAAAGAAAGAAAGAAAAACCAATAAATTAACAAATCTTTTTGCTTGGAATATCTAAAAATAAAAAGATCCAAAATAATAATAATATTGTCACATTAGAGTTTAAGCTCAAACATGAATCATGAAGGGAATGCAGACATTCATAGTGCAGCAAATGAGGATAGTATAACTATGGTACGAACAGGAAGAGGAAGTGCATCATGGATCTCACTAACACAGAGGCCAAAATCCTAAATAAAAGTCTGCAGGCCTAGATGATTTTGTAGGAATATTTATGATTTTACAAATATGTATTGTACAACTTCATTCAGAAACTTGAAGAGTTACCTGCTTACCACCCTTTGTGAAACCACTATAATTATAGTATAAAAACATGACAGAGACTTTATAAAAAGAAAGGTAGATACTATTATCTGTTATGAAAAGGTATAAGCCAGGCGGTGGTGGTGCTCGCCGCCTTTAATCCCAGTACTCGGGAGGCAGAGGTAGGCGGGTCTCTGTGAGTTTGAGGCCAGCCTGGTCTACAAGAGCTAGTTCCTGTACAGGCTTCAAAGCCACAGAGAAGCCCTATCTCGAAAAACAAAAACAAAACAAAAAAAGATAAGGTATAAGCTGGATATGGTTATCATTCTCATGATCATCATCATTTATGCCCCAGCAATCCTTAAGCATGCCCTGACAGCCCGTTTATAGTTGTTCCTATCCTGGGCTGCCCTAGATGCTTGTGGTATTGTCATACCCAAGGTTCCACAGTCTTCTTTATGCTGTCTGTTCAGTGTTTTTTGGGCCTTCCTCTGCTTTATCCTGTGCACTCCTCCAACCCACCATTCATTCTCATAACATGGCCGAAGTATCTCAAATGCTGTGGCTGCATCCTGTAGTTTATTCTTCCTTCTGTTTCTTAATGTTTCTCAATGTCATTGTTGCTCAGGCTATCTCTTCATGTGATGCCTAGAATCCTCCTGTAACACGCTGTCTCAAACACATTCAGTTGCTGTTTCATTGTCCAGGTTTCAGAGTTTAAATAAGGCAGCTGAAGACAAGTGTCTTATATACTTCTAATTTTGTTGTTGTCGTTATGTCTCTTGCTGACCAAACCTTTCCTAGTACCTCGAATGTAGCCCTCAATATCGCTATCTATCTCTTGACATCTGAAATAGTTCCCTCTGTTGAACTGAGATTTCCTCCCAGATAGACAAAGTGGACTGTTTGCTTGAGGTTTGATTCTTTATTAGAATGTTAAAATCCTTGTGTGCCCTTCCTGTGTGTTGTATCTCAATCTTCTCAATGTTTACTTTCATACCAAGGTTTTCACTTATTTCCCACTCTATTTACCATAACCTGCAGCTCATTTGGACTTACAGCAAGTAAATCATTGGTGAAACATAAGTTATTGATTCGCATACCACCTATCTGCACGCCTATTTCCTCTTCCAGGGCTGTTGCTAGTTTTAATTCCAAGACTATATTAAAGAGTAGTGGTGCCGGGCGGTGGTGGCGCACGCCTTTAATCCCAGCACTCAGGAGGCAGAGGCAGGAGGATCTTTGTGAGTTTGAGGCTGGCCTGGTCTACAAGAGCTAGTTCCAGGACAGACTCCAAAGCTACAGAGAAACCCTGTCTCGAAAAACCCAAAAAATTCCTTTTCATGTTTTTTCTTTTTTCTTTTCTCAACCTTGTTTGGTTGTCTAATTCAGCCTGGAACCTTCTATATAGTCCAGGCCAGCTTCAAACTTGTATTCTTCCTGCCACAATTTCCTGAGTACTGGGCTTACAAGTATGTGCCTCTCACAATGCCTGACTATATGATGTTCAATTTCAATTACCACTTGATTGAATTGAGAAACACCTAGGAGGTTAGTCCAGTTCACTTTTAGGGAAAGCTGTGATGGCATTCAAGAGACAGTTATATTAGAATTCTGGTATAGAGAGTGAATTAATCTTAGATTCACAATATAAAGGGAAGATATATGACAAGGGACTTGTATCTACTACCCAAGAAAAGGAGACAATCTGGCAAATGGTGAAGCACACTTTTAATTCCAGCACTCAGGAGGCAAAGGCAGGCAGATCTCTGTGAGTTCAAGGCTAGCCTGTTGGACTAGGAGTCCAAGCTCTAGGGAAGAGTTGCTTCAAGTCACCATCCAGACACCACGGTTGATGCAAAAGCAAGAGGATTTTTATTCTGTCATTACAGGGTCCCCCAGCTTCGGGATGAGAAGGACATTGATAGCTGTTATAGCCCATCTTTTAAAGCAAAAAGCCATAGAAACAAGGGAAGAGCCTGAGGGTTGTTTTCCAAATAATTGGATTGGCTTAATCAAAGGGCTACTAACAGTGTTGGTCTGTGTCAGAGAAGGGCAATAGCTGCATAATCGGGTAAGGTAAGGGGGAGCATCGGTGGGTCATCCTGACCTTGTTCCAGGACTTGAGTCAACCTCCATGGTTTGTCTTGCCTCAATAGAGTTATGTTTGGAGAATGTAGTAGGTGCGGGCTGTGTTCCCAGCAACTGAGAGGAGCATGGGCCCTTTTGTTCCGTCCTTCCTGCCTCCTGGCCTCGGGGCTGCTTTTGGCCCTGACTATCTTATACCTGGAATAATTACACACAAACTGTGTTCATTTAAATACTGCCTGGCCCATTAGTTTTAACCTCTAATACATATTAGTCTAACCCATATCTAGGAATCTGTGTATCACCACGTGGTTGTGGCTTACCGGGAAGATTCTAACCAAAGTCCATCTTGGGCTGGAGAAACATGGCGTCTGCACACTTCCCTTCTCCCCACCCTTCTGTTCTGTCTACTCCCCCCACCTAAGGGCTGCCCTATCCTACAGTCCAAGGCAGATTCTTTATTCAACCAATGAAATCACAGAAATACAGAAGGACCCTCCTACACCAGGAGAACATCCACAAGAACATAGGGGGATGGAAAGTCCAACATTCGTGTATGGGCGACTGTCATATCTCCAGGAGGGGGGAACATTAATGCTGAGAGGCTTCAGAAATGCATTTAGAGGTGAGCGGCCTCAGAAATGCATTTAGAGTCTTTCATTCCCTCCTCTTATTTGCCCGAATCTCTACAAAAAGACTCTGAAGCTGCTTTGGCGCGTGTGTAAGGACTTTAGTGTAAGGACTCCCTCCAATCCTGCTAAGTCAGCTTTCTCTTTGTTCTTAGACAAGGCCACTGTTTCTGAGTTAGGCCATCTTTATCAGCCAGTACCTGGTGGCTGGCTGGGCTGTGACCTTGTGCTCAGAATCTCCCTAATGGGAGATGGGAAAGCCACCATCTTTCTGGGAAAACATTTTGTTAGGTAATTTCTTTTCGCCTCTTTGAAAATAAGGGGTGAGGGTCCTACATTTCCCCACTCCTCTTGGTCCTAAGGGTCAGCTCAATTATGAGCTGGATTTGCTAACTTTGCCCCGCCATGGACTGGCTCAGAGAAGCTCCACAGACTGTGAGGAATCAGGGCCTTAGCCAAATGACAGACAGACCAACACACAAGAGAGTGGTTTGAATCTGCTGCAACTTTACTGAATTTTCATTTTCAATATATAGTTTTCAAACAAAGAACAATTCAGAGGGTCATATATTGTCAGTTGACAAAGTGAGAAAAGCTAGGTATTAGATAAGGTATCTTTAGCAGAGGAATTCTTGTCTTTGTTATCACTGATCTCAGATAAGAAAGTTTTCTTTCATCTAGGAAGCTTTTCTTAGCTACCTGCTGCTGCTCCCTGTTTCTCACTTTGTCCCTTAAACATTCCTCACCCTTCTTCTAAAAGCAAGCCTAACAAGTTTTTCTGCTTCCTGGCTGGCTCCTGCCTGAACACCTATTGGGTTAAATTTTTCCTCCTTGGTTAAACTAATTTAAGGCTTGAATACTTAATCTTGTAAAGGAATCTTTTCCCCGTCTCTATATT
>JAQHUG010000469.1:760806-776648 GCA_028555095.1 Dicrostonyx torquatus | reverse complement strand
CTCAGCAAAAACATAGAAAATTCTGTGTTGCCGGGCCGTGGTGGCGCACGCCTTTAATCCCAGCACTTGGGAGGCAGAGGCAGGCGGATCTCTGTGAGTTCGAGACCAGCCTGGTCTACAAGAGCTAGTTCCAGCGCAGGCTCTAAAGCCGCAGAGAAACCCTGTCTCGAAAAACCAAAAAAAAAAAAAAAAAAAAAATTCTGTGTTGTGGAATAGGCGCGGGTGGCAAGACACACAGAGAACACGTGAGCGTACCCACACGTGGAGATTTATTAGAAGGGAGTGAACCAGATCCGCGGGGAAAAAATGTGAAGGATGGGGAGATGGTGGGAAGAGAAAGAGAGGCCAGAATATGGCGTCTCTTTCTTTTAAAGGTCGCTTTGCACCTGTGCACTAGGGCGGGTTGCGTAGGTGCGTCAGACGCTGATGATGAAGATGGTGGGCGACCCATTCCTTGCACATGTGCTGGGGGGGGCGGTGGAGGTAGCTGTGCATGCGCACACATGGGTCACACCCCCATGCAGCTGCCTTTTAGGACCCATGGGTGGAGTGATAACATCCTGAGCTTGTTATCCAAACATTATGTAGGCATTGTTTTATTATTCATCATAACTATCTTAAGTTACTTTTTAGACCTTTAATGTTTATGAAGTTTTATATCCTTAGACCTTTATATATAACGAGTTAACAAGCTGGCTGTAACTTTGTGTGAGCATCTAGATATACTTTTTGCTCTTAAACTGATATTATAGCTGGCCTAGTCATTAATACAACCAGCAATCTCAGAAGGATAATTAAGTACAGACAAAACAGAAAGATGACAAAGACTAGCCCATATACCCAGGTCTTCATAGCATTGGAGGCAGAAGTATCAGAACAGCAGGCTTTACCAGACCTATAAGGTGATTGTGATTTTAGACTCTCCTGGTATAGTACGAGTAAAGGAAACTAAGTCTCTTTTGCTAGTCCCCCTCCGGGAGGCACTGGTACTGGTTTTATATTCTTAAGCAACATAATAAAATATTTTAGCACCCCCGCCCCCCGGACAAATATACCAGTCAGAATGTCTACATGCAGGATAAGAGTCCTGGAGAGTTCGTTCAGTATTCTCCCAAGAGTCCTTTGCTTAGCTTTAGAGGATTTTGGGTAAGCTGAAGCTTCCATTTTGAGTGTCCCAGGCTGCCACTGAATCACCAACCTGGAGCGTAAGCTGCGGCCAGGGTCTTCCACACCTGGGCTTAGGACGATCTGGAGGGCCTTCAGATAGATAACGGTCTGGGAATAACAGTATCAGGATTATGTATCTCATCTGCCTTAGTAAGAGGTGGCGGCCCTTGTACAGGATCTCATAAGGAAGGAGTGAGTTTAAATCGCCCCGGGGTGTTTTGAACCTGTATCAGGACAGAGGGAGGGAGGTCTGTCCAGTCATTTTTGTTGGTCTCTAGGGCCAATTTTGTCAGGGTCTCTTTTAGGGTTTTATTCATTCTTTTTATCTGACCTGAGCTCTGGGGTTGGTAAGCACAATATAATTTTTAATTGATCCCCAGTTGAGTGGCCAGTCCGTGCCCTACCTGGGCAACAAAGGTAGGTCCATTATCGGACCTGATTACCTTGGGCATCTCAAACCTCTGGAAGATTTTTTTCTATGATCTTCTTAGACATTACATTGGCTTGTCTCAGTCCTGATCAATGTGTGATAGCTATTTTCTTTGGCAAATGTGTGACCTCAAGGAGGCTCAAAATTTCTGCAGATGTCAGCAGTCCTCTTTATCTGTATATTGCTCCGTGTATATGGGCAGTGGCAAAAGTATACCTGCTGTCAGTGTAGACACCCCCTCTGCCATCTGTAGAGCTTGCATCAAAGCCAAAAGTTCAGCTTTCTGGATGGGCCTGTGTTCTTCAGGGAGGCTACTGACCCAGATCATTTGCTTCCTGTCCACCATTGCTGTCCCCGCCTTCCACTTACCTTCAGTCTCATATGCCTGCTCGGCTCAGACCCCCAGCCTTGTGCCCCAAGCAAGCTTTGCCATCATTTCTGGCTCTGCCTGGCACAGCTCAGCCTGCTGTTCTGCCAGCCGCCAGCCCTTTCTGCAGATGCTGGTAGGATCCATAGTCCATCGATGTGCGCAGGGCACAGGAGCAGCAGCAGCAGCAACACCCCGATGTGGGAGGGCACCGGCAGTAGCATTGTGAGCACTCTACCGCAGTCTGTCTGACACGGGTGAGGGGGGCGAGGCTGTAGGGTGAGCAGCCTGAGCTCATGCCAGGCTTTTTAGGGCAAGTGCAGCGACCAAGGAGGTTGCTAGGAGGCAAGGATTTCTCCGGCGTTGAAATAATCTGTTACTATTATTATATGCAGCCCCATAAATGAATTTTAAATATATTGTGCTAAGTGAAAAACAAAGCCCTACATAAAAAAATTCATATATTGAAAAGCTGAGGTGTGAGGATGATGAGGTCAAGGCCAGACTGTGTTTCATATAGTAAGGTCCTATAGAGAAAGGAGATGTTTTATAGTTCCATTTAAATAGAATGTTCAAGCAGGCAGGAAAAAAATATGTATAGTAAAAATAGTGTTTTCTTTGAACAGAGGAATGTTGTGAGGCTTATTTATGTAGAGTGGGCTTGATAAAACTTTCTAATTTGATAGGCTTGTTCTGGGTTTTATTAGAATTTAGTTATCAAAGTGTATGCTTTGATCAAAGTTACACTTAACATTTGTTCAGTTTACTATTAGTATATTGCCGAGACACAGAATCATGGACACTTACTGAACGTTTTGCTTATGAATTACTTTTGATGGATATAGAAGTCTACAATCTACTGTAGGATGTATTAAAAACAGATAGGTACATGGTAAAATATGCAGTAAAGCAAATACAGAAAAATATCTGTACCATCTGGGTTATAGATATAACACAAGGGTGTATACATCCATACATGTATCTATATGTGTGTTTATGTGTATTACCTCCTTAAAGTTTTTCAATTTTCATTTTAGGCAGTTGCTTTTTTGTTTTGAGGTTTTTTTTTTTAAATGTTTCTTCGATGCTAGTACTGTTGGTAGTATAATGGATTGCTACTCTTGTTAATTATAACTTGTAAAAAGATACTATAAGGGGCTGGAGAGATGGCTCAGAGGTTAGGAGCACTGACTGCTCTTCCAGAGGTCCTGAGTTCAATTCCCAGCAACCACATGGTGGCTCACAACCATCTGTAATGAGGTCTGGTGCCCTCTTCTGGCATGCAAGCATACATGGAGGCAGAATGTTGTATACATAATAAATAAATCGAAAAAAAAAAAAAAGATACTATAATTGCAGCATATATACGGTATTTTGAAATTGACAAAAATCTATGTGATATTTATGCGGAAAATAAAAGAATTTTATTAAATCAACGAATGTTGAGCTGGAGTGATGGCTTAGTAATTAAGAGCACTAACTACTGTTCCTGAGGACCCAGGTTTGGTTCTCAGCACCCACATAACAGATTATAACTATTAATGGCTCTGATGCCCTTTTCTGGCCTCTGTGAATACCAGGCATATATGTAGTACACAGACATGCAAGCAAAACACATGAAATAGATAAAATTAGAAATCAAGGGGGCTGGAGAGATGGCTCAGAGGTTAAAAGCATTGGCTGCTCTTCCAGAGGTCCTGAGTTCAATTCCCAGCAGCCAATGGTGGCTCACAACCATCTACAAAGAGATCCTATGCCCTCTTGTGGCGTGCAGGCAAACATGGGCAGAATATTGTATATATGATAAATAATAATAAATAAATGATTTTAAAAAAAAGAAATCAAGGAATACAGTTTTTTGTTTTGTTTTCTTTTGTTTTTCGAGACAGGGTTTCTCTGTGGCTTTGGAGCCTGTCCTGGAACTAGCTCTTGTAGACTAGGTTGGTCTCGAACTCCCAGAGATCTGCCTGCATCTGCCTCCCTAGTGCTGGGATTAGAGGCGTGCGCCACCACCGCCCCTCAGGAATACAGTTTTTAAACCTTAAAAGGGACTAATGAGATGCCTTGTTATATAAGGACACTTGTCCCCAGACATGATAGCCTTTGTTCAGTTCCCAGATCTTGCATAGTAGCAAGAGAGAACTGACTCGTACAATTTGTTCTCTGACCCCCACACGTGCTTTGTGGCTTGCACAGACTTTCCCACAGCTGGAAGTAATAAACAACAAACATGTTATACATATTGAAGATAATGTAAATAACACTATGTTCGTTGCTAAGCATTCTCTGTTGCAAATATATGAATTCTCTCATGGTCAGCTCTTGATTGAGCATGATGTTAGTCCAAGTGTAATTCTATAGCTTTGTAGATTTATAATTTTGACAGTTTACATGGAAGAGCTAATCTTTTTTTTTTTTTTTTTTGGTTTTTCGAGACAGTGTTTCTCTGTAGCTTTGGAGCTTGTCCTGGAACTAGCTCTTGTAGACCAGGCTGGTCTTGAACTCATAGAGATCCGCCTGCCTCTGCCTCCCGAGTGCTGGGATTAAAGGCGTGCGCTACCACCACCCGGCAAAGAGCTAATCCTTAAGAGGAGCTCCTGTAGCCAGGTTGTGGTGGCACAAGCCTTTAGCCTCACCCTCACGGAGGCAGAGACAGACAGATCTCTGAGTTCAAGGCCAATCTCGTCTACTGAGTGAGTTCCAGGACAGCAGGAGACACACTGAGAAACCCTGTCTTAAAAAGCAAGCAAACAAACAAAAAAGAGGAGCTCCTATAATTTTTATTAATAATAAAGACATAGGATAGACATTACGTTATCAGCTTAAAAATTTATTGCCAGGGTCTGGAGAACACTGGCTGATATTTCAGAGGACCTTGGATTAATTCCTAGCACCCACATGACAGCTCACAGCTATATGTAACCTCACTTTCAGGGGACATGACACCCTCATAAAGACATGTAGGTAGGTATCACAAAATTAAAAAGAAGAAAATTTTTAAAAATATATTACTTTAACTGGATATCAACATGTAGAAAAATAAAAATAGACCCATATCTATCACCATGCACAAAAATCAAATCCAAATGGATCAAAGACCTCAATATAAAGCCAGCCACACTGAACCTTATAGAAGAGAAAGTGGGAAGTACACTTGAACACATTGGCACAGGGAACCACTTCCCAAATAGAACCCCAGCAGCACAGACGCTGAGAGAAACAATTAATAAATGGGACCTCCTGAAACTGAAAAGCTTCTGTAAAGCAAAGGACACAATCAACAAGAAAAAACGACAGCCTACAGAATGGGAAAAGATCTTCACTAACCCCACATCAGACAGAGAGCTGATCTCCAAAATATAAAAAGAACTCAAGAAATTGGACACCAAAAGATCATATAATCCAATAAAAAAAAATGGAGTACAGTCCTAAACAGAGAACTCTCAACAGAGGAATCTAAAATGGCTAAAAGACACTTAAGGAAATGCTCAACATCCTTAGTCATCAGGGAAATGCAAATTAAAACAACTCTGAGATTCCATCTTATACCTGTAAGAATGGCCAAGATCAAAAACACTGATGACAACTTATGCTGGAGAGGGTGTGGGGAAAAGGGAATACTTCTGCATTGCTGGTGGGAATGCAAGCTGGTACAACCCCTTTGGATGTGAGTGTGGCGATTTCTCAGAAAATTAGGAAACAACCTTCCTCAAGACCCAATAATACTAGTTTTAGGTATATATCCAAACGATGCTCAATCATGCCACAAGGACATGTGCTCAACTATGTTCATAGCAGCTTTGTTTGTTATAGCCAGAACCGGAAACAACTTAAAATGTCCCTTGACCGAAGAATGGAGAAAGAAATTGTGGCGTACTACACAGCAGAAAAAAATAACGACAGCTTGAATTTTGCAGGAAAATGGATGGAACTAGAAAACATTATTTTGAGTGAGGTAACCCAGATACAGAAAGAGAGTATTCACATGTACTCACTCATAGGTGGTTTTTAAACATAAAACAAAGGAAGCCAGCCCACAAACCATAATCACAGATAACTTAGAGAACAATGAGGACACTAAGAGAGACTTACATAGACCTAATATACATGGGAAAGTATAAAAAGACAAGATCTACTGAGTAAATTGGGAGCATAGGGACATTGGGTGAGGGTTGAAGGTGGGAAGGGGAGAGGCAGGGAGGGGAGCAGAGAAAAATGTAGAGCTCAATAAATATCAATAAAGAAAAAAATACATTGCGTGATTATAACAGTTGAACCATGTTGTGTAGCAATATCTGACAGACCAATGGGATAGCCATACTCCTACACATATGACAGGTGTGATACTGCATGTCATTTAAAAATTGGAGCACTTGGAGCTAATTGATACCCTTGTTCAAATTTGTATAATGGCACTTATAGAAATCTTTCATATGGCAAAATATTCTAGATATATTAACAGACTTGTGCATGTGTTCAGGTGTGAGATAGGGGATATAGACCAAAGATTATATAATATGAAGGCATGTCTCATAAATTTGAATAGACAAAATCAAAAACTTCCACAGCAACAATTTGAGTGAAAAGATTGGGAATATGTCTTAAAATGTATAGCTTATAATAATTACTTAATATTTTGTTAATAATTACAAAATTATTTCACAATATTTTACATTTTAGTTTTTAGTTGGTAGTTTGTAATCGCGAGCCTTTAAAGAATACCAAATGTACCTGGTGTAGTGTCACACACCTTTAATCCCTTCACTCAAGAGGCAGAGGCAGGTGGAGTTTGAGACCAACTGGTCTACATAGTGAGCTCCTGAACAGCCAGAGCTATTTAGTGAGTCTCTTTCTGGAAAACAAAACAAAACAAAACTAGAAGCCAAACGTTTTGGTACATATATATATTATAAGCTAGGCATGGCAGTGCATTTAATTCCAGCACTCAGGAGCAGAGGCAGGAAGATTTCTGGTCTACAGAAAGAGTTCCAGGATAGCCAGGGTTACATAAGAAGACCCTGTTAAAAAGAAAAAACAAAGCCCTTCATTTATACATTATATAACAATCATTCTAGGTTATCTATTACGTAAACATCTATTATTCCTTTTTTTTTTTTTTTTTCGTTTTTTTGAGATGGGGTTTCTCTGTGGATTTGCAGCCTGCGCTGGAACTAGCTCTTGTAGACCAGGCTGGTCTCGAACTCACAGAGATCCGCCTGCCTCTGCCTCCTGAGTGCTGGGATTAAAGGTGTGTCCCACCACCGCGCGGCTCATTTCTTTTTAATAGAAAAATTAAAATCCTCAGGTGAATCAGTGGATAAGAGCAATTGTTGCTTTTTCAGAGACTGGGATTTGGTTCCCAGTACCCAAATAAGGTAATTCACAACTGCCTGTAATTCTAGCACAGAACAATGCTGTGTTCTGTCTTCTGAGGCATGCCTATGCACACACCTATAAAAATAAAATAAATCTTAAAAATATTTTCAGAGCTATCTTGAATTATAAAACAGAATATTGTTGACTGCATACTGTTTTATGTTATTGACTACTATTTCTGTTGAACATAACAATTACTCCTCCTTTCCTAACTTTATCCATTAACTGCTCTCTACCTCAATCTTCTTCTCCTCTCCTTTCCAACTTCTAGTTTCACTGTTCTCTTTACTTGATGAACTTTTAGGTTCTACATGTGTGAAATTGCTGTTTCAGTATCTGGTTTATTTCAGTTATCATGATCTGTTGATTTATTCATGTTGTCACAAATGACAGTATTTTATCTTTTCATAGCTGAGTAGTATTCCTTTGTATGTAGTGTGTGTGTGTGTGTGTGTGTGTGTGTGTGTGTGTGTGTGTGTGTGTAAGTAATACTGCTTTGTCTTTGTTCACTTTCTATTTACTGATACTTAGGTTTGATGATATCTTGGTTGTTATATGAGTTCCAGAATTGAAATTATGTAGTCAGGCTTGTGCTTTTCCCAGCTGAAGCCGTCCTCGCCAGACTGCAGATACCTTTTTGACATACTGATTTTGTATCTTTTGGATACTATGTACCTAGAAATGGGATTGCTGGATCATGTGGTAGTTCTTTTAATTATTTTTTTTTTAGAGGGAACGTCATAATGTTTTCCAGAGGCTGTATTAATTTATTTTTATGTGAACAGTATATAAGTGTTCACCTTTCTGTATATCCTTACTAGCAACTATTATCTTTTTTGTAGTGTATTGACTAGAGTATGGTTTTTATTTGCCTCTGATAATAATATTGCCATCTCTCATGCCCTTTGTCCATTTGTAAGTCTTCTGTTTTAGTTTTATGCTGCTGTTCTAAAATACCATAACCAAAAGCAACTTCAGGAAGAAAGGATTTATTTTAGGTAACAGTTCTAGGATAGTTAAGAATGTCTGGGAAGCCAGAGTGGCAGGAATTTAATAGTTAGTTTCATCTACACCTGTAGTTTTTATTAGCTTACTTTTCGACTGTTATACAGTCCAGGACCCAATCTCAGGCAATGATGCAAACCACAGAGAGCTGACTCTTCCCACATTGATTAATGGGCTCAAGAAAATTCTCCACAGATATTCCCACAGGTCAACTTGATTTAGACAGTTCTTCATTGAGATTCAGTTTCTAGGTAATGCTGGATTGTATCAAGTTGACAAAAGCAACCATCATATCTTTTTCAAGTGGTATTTATTTTAATTCAGATTCTAATAATATTTGGTGTTTTGTTGTTGAGTTCATTATGTACTCTGGATAGTAACTCTGTCAGATATACAGATTATAAATATTTTCTCCCATTTGCATAATGTCAGTAAAGGACAGGTTGTTCCTTTTCTTTCTTTTTTGTAAAGAAATTTTTAAATTTGAAGCTGGGCAGTGGTGGCGCACACCTTTAATCCTAGCAGGGGCAGGTGGATCTCTGTGATGTCAAGGCCAGCCTGTTCTATAGAGTGAGTTCTAGGACAGGCTCCAGAGCTACAGAGAAATCCTGTCTTGAAAAACAAACAAAAAGAATATATTAAAAAGGGGACTGATTGTATCAGTCTTTTCATATAACCCCATTTGTGTGTATAATTTTTTGTTGTTGTATCTCATCAAATACTCCCTTATCTAGGAAGGCAGGGCATGTACCTTTAGTCCCAACGACTTCAGAGACTGTGAGGTAGGAGGATCAGTGGAGGCCATGAGTTTCAGACCATCATGGGGATATTATTTCAAAATTGTTTCCCATATCAATATTTTAGAGTACTTCTTTCTATTTATTTATTTATTTATTTATTTATTTATTTATTTATTTATTTATTTGGTAGTTCATAGAACTACCATTACCTGAAATGGGGCGAGAGAATCAGGTTTGATAAAGAATAATTTATTATTAGGCATTTCAGTCTTGAGATATTATACAAGCAATTAGTTATAAGTGTTTAAGATTAGAGCTAAGTCTGAGAATGAAAAAAGATATGGAAATTGCTGGAAGTAGAGGGTTATTGGTCCAGTGGTTCTTTAGAAAAGTTTGGAATATCTGATTCTTTATGAATTAACAGTTCCATATCTGAGTGAATAATATTTCTAGGAAATGTTTTACTTTTTTTAGATAGGCTCTGATATCGCCCAGGTTGACCTCAGATTTACTATGTATCTGAGTATGACTTTGAACTCTAATCCTCTTACATTTCCAGTGCTGGGATTATAAATCTGCATCCCTTTACCTAGTACAAGAAATGTTTTGGACGTGTATCCTAAAAAATAAGTATAAGAATTTTCTCTGGGGCCAGGCGGTGGTGGCGCACGCCTTTAATCCCAGCACTTGGGAAGCAGAGGCAGGCGGATCTCTGTGAGTTCGAAGCCAGCCTGATCTACAAGAGCTAGTTCCAGCGCAGGCTCCAAAGCTACAGAGAAACCCTGTCTCGAAAAACCAAAAAAAAAAAAAAAAAAAGAAGAAAAATAAATAAAAAAGAATGTTCGCTGGGGACTGGAGAGATGGCTCAGCGGTTAAGAACACTGACTGCTCTTCCAAAGGTCCTGAGTTCAATTCCCAGCAACCACATGGTGGCTCACAACCACCTATAATTAGATCTGGTGCCCTCTTCTAGCCTACAGGCAGGATACTGTATGTATAAATAAATAAATCTTTAAAAAAAAATGTTCGCTGGATGGTAGTGATGCACACCTTTAATCCCAGTACTTAGAGGCAGAGGCAGGTGGATCTCTGTGGGTTCGAGGCCAGTCTGGTCTACAAATTGAGTTCCAGAACAGCTAGGGATGTTACATAGAGAAACCCCGTCTTGACTGCCCTCAATGTTAGAAAATATAATAATAAGTTAGATAATAATGAATGATAATACACATAAATATAACAAATGAGGCTGGGCAATGGTGGTGTACACTTTTAATCCCAGCTTTCGGGAGGCAGAGAAGGCAGATATTTGTGAGTTTGAACGTAGCTCTCGTCTATAGAGCCAAGTTCCAGGACAGGCTCCAAAGCTACACAGAGAAACCCTGTTTCCAAAAACAAAAACAAAACGAAGCAAATATAACAAATGAAGTATAGTTCTAGATAGTTCTAGTTACTGCCTATAACTCAGGTCTATAATCTTGCTATTTTGAAGATTGAGGCAGAGGATTGCAAATCTGAAGCCTGCCTATGTCACTGTTGTGGGTTCAAGGCTAGCAGGGACAATTTAATGAGACCCTGTTTGAAATCAAAAATAAAATTCAAGGTGAGGAAATAGCTTCGTGATATGTCACTTACTAGCATGGACAAGATTCTAAATTCCATTTTTGGACTAGCAGGGGATAGGGAGCAATTTTTTTTAAACAGTTTAATTTTTTTATTTAAACATTTTAATGTAATGTATTTTAATCATATTCTTTCCCTTTCTCTAGTTTCTTCCAGATTTTCCCCCTTTCCTACCTCGACAATCTCATGTTCTAATTTTCTCTCTCAAAAACAAAAAACAGCCGGGCGGTGGTGGCGCATGCCTTTAATCCCAGCACTCGGGAGGCAGAGGCAGGCGGATCTCTGTGAGTTCAAGACCAGCCTGGTCTACAAGAGCTAGCTAGTTCCAGGACAGGCTCCAAAGCCACAGAGAAACCCTGTCTCGAAAATAAAAAAAATAAAAAATAAAAAAAAAAAAAGCAAACTAGAGAATCAAGACAGAACAAGACAGAAAACAGTAAGACCAAAAACAAACAAACAAACAAAACGTGGAGTTTTGTGTTGGCTGACTGACTACTCCTGGGCATGGGGCCTGTCCTATAGTGTGGTTTATATGCCCAGTTACACTCTATTGGCGATTTTTAGGGAGGATTTTTAAAAAGAGGACTGGGAAGAACTGGAACTTTAAACATTGAAAGCAAGTTATAGGAGTCCCAGTTCTTAATCTAAGGGTGTATATAAAACCTTAACTAAAATTATCTTAATACAGGTTTTTTGTTTTGTTTTGTTTTTTGAGACAGGGTTTCTCTGTAGCTTTAGAGCCAGTCCTGGAACTAGCTCTTGTAGACCAGGCTGGCCTCGAACTCACAAAGATCTGCCTTCCTCTGCCTCCCGAGTGCTGAGATTAAAGGCGGGCGCCACCACTGCCTGGCCAATAGGTGTCTTTTTATGTATTACAGACACATAGTTTTTACTTCACATTTCAAGTTAGATGTATATGGTTTCATATGTGTATGAGGGTGGGCATCAACATGGAGATGTCACTTCTCAGAATGATCCACCTTGTTTGGGCATAGGTTCTCTCACTGGGAACTGGGACTCCCTTATTAGATAAAGCTGGCAGACCAGCAAGCCCTAGAGATCTGTCTATAGTACTGAGGCTGAAATAACCAGATCTCTTAATAATAAATTATTAAGCATCTGGCTTTTCATATTGTCTCTGGGAAAGTTAGGTTCTCATGCTTGCATGGTAAGTACTTTAGTAAACCATCTCTCTAGTTTATATAACCATCTTTTGTTTTGTATTTTATGTATTATAGTGTTTGACTAAAATATTTTAAAGCATACTACTCTCTTGTTTTATATTCTTGATGCTAATGATATGAATCCTTTGTAATTCATCACCAATTAAAGACTGGTACAAAGAGTCCCTAGAATCGACACTAGGACAATGGTTGCATTTAGTAGGAAACATATTATAATCAATCTATGAGATTTTGAAGAGCTCATATTGACTGTTGTTTAATAGTTTTCATGCCTATTATATAAACATTTTGCAAAAGCTTTTTTGAAAGCAATATGAAAAATTACAAAAACCAAAGACTATGGTAATTGATAGTAATTGAGACATAAAATAAATAATTATAACATTTTTGAATATTGTAATGTATAGGGAATGAGTAATAAAAAGAAGAAATTTTGGGTGTTTTATCTAATAAAGATAGATTTTTAACAATCAAATTATGTAATATACATTTTTCAAAGCAACACATTTTGAGCATTTGCAATTCAGTTGAAACAGAGAACCTTTGAAATTTTTTTGTTTGTTTGTTTGTTTTTGTTTTTTGAGACAGGGTTTCTCTGTAGCTTTGGAGCCTGTCCCGGAACTAGCTCTTGTAGACCAGGCTGGCCTCGAACTTACAGAGATCTGCCTGCCTCTGACTCCTGAGTGCTGGGATTAAAGGCATGCGCCACCACCACCCGGCGTCTTTGAAATATTTAAGCTCACATTTGTGTGTTATATATTGTCATCTATTGCTATTTGTATTTTAGCATAACAGTAAAATTTCTTTTGAATGTAAAACATATTTGTAATAAAGGAATATTTCTGAAATGGTTTATTCCTGGCTGTCTTAGAAATAAGTATATAAATCAGTCTTGGAACTTAGAGATCTGCATGTCTCAGGCTTCTGAGTGCTGAAGTTAAAGGTTTGCACCACCATGCCTAACTTTTATCAAATTTTAGAGGCAATGGAAGAGATTACTGCATAGAAACATTTAAGTGTGCTATTATTAAGATAATGCTATATATTTCTTAGGCCATTTAGGCAGGTTCACAGGATTCAAATGGGTGCCCTTTTTTGTCTAACTTGTTTTATGTGTTTTGTTTTTCAGAAGGAATTGAGCCTTCCAAGGAGAGGCAGCTTGTAAGTAGATGGCCATTGGCATCATGATGTTGTCTATGATGGTCTCCTGATTGGGAACTGTCTTAAGGACCTATTGTTAATGTTTATTGTAGAAATCTCATTCAAGCGTCTTGTTTTCTGAGTGCTGGGAAGATAGGTGGCTGACTGGTTTAGAGCAGAGGTCCTGTGTTTAGTTCCCAGCACTCACATGGTGACTTACAGCCACCCATAACTCCAGTTCCAATGGATGCCCTCTTCTGACTTTCATGGGCAATATGTACACTCAGGCATATGTGTGGTAATAGACATATATTCAGGCAAAACATTTATTTCCACTTAAAATAATTGTTTTTGTTTTCTTCTTATGTTTCTCATTAGATCAGAGACTTTTCTTCAGTAATCTCCTTGTTCCAAGTCCCCCTCTTTGGCCCAAATTTTACCTAACAATTTGATAGAAATGCTGTCACGTATTCATCACAATTATATTCTCATTTTGGGGTGTTAAATCTGAAATTCTTTGTGTCCATATTCCACAACATGACTGTGGTGCGGGGAGTGGTTCTTCTGAAAAGTTGGAGTAAAGGTTGCTACATTGAGAGTAGATTAAAGCAGGTTCTCATTCTCTAATTCTGCATTTATGGTTAGTGGAAATTGGAAAGTCGTTTTTGTCCTTAGATTTTAATTTTTTATTTTGTTTGGTACTTTTTTCTTAGGAATTTTTGGTGATTCATTGCTGTTTTGGCCAATTAGAATCTGGAATGTGTATTAAAAGCATAATTTGGTTTTTGGAGAATTAATTCAGTAGCAGTAGAATGTATGCTTAGCTTGGACGAGGTTCATGGATGAGGTTCCCTCTTTGGTGATACAGAGGAAGGAAAGGTAGAATGTGAATTTACTGAATTAGAATGTCTGTGCTAAGACTCATCAATTGTTATTTGATTCAACTTTATATAATTTACACTCATACTCATACCAACATCCACTATAATTGAGTAAGGGTCAAAATTTGGAAAACACCAGGCTGAGGATATGTCTTAGTGGACAGTGTGCTTGCTGCACAAGCATGAAAACTTGGTGTCATATCCCCCAAATATCCACCTAAAACTGGGATTGGTACAGGTGTGTGTGTGTGTGTGTGTGTGTGTGTGTGTGTGTGTGTGTGTGTGTGTGTGTGTCAGTGTTCCTTTGGGGAGATGGGAGGTGAAGGTAAGAATCCCTAGAAACATAAGGACTGGCTAGCTGATCATGTACAGTAATAAGCAACAAAGAGACATTGTTAAAACTGGAAGTTGCCCTCTTTATCTCCACACTGATTATGATATATGTGTGTTCACACTTACACAAACATGCATGCCTATACATACACACCCGTGAGAACACACACATGTACACATACAATTTTGGTAACTATTAAAGGAATAGAACTATGATAAACAATGGCTTTGAAACTTTTTCTTATGGAAACATGAGCTATTGTATATGAGGTGGATACCGTGGTATTGCTTGTTTTTAAGTGTACAAAAGAGATTTAGTGTATTTGTGGATGACCTGCTTATGCTATAACATGTACAATCAGAAGACAACTAGCAGGAACCCATTCTCTACATCATATGGATTCTGCGGCTTACACTCAGGTCTTCAGGGTCTATGGCAAATGCCTTTCTTTTCCTTTTGAATTGTTTGCTGACCTTTAAATGTTGCTGTTTCACCTAGTGGTGGAACTAGCTCTTGTAGACCAGGCTGGCCTCGAACTCACAGAGATCTGCCTGCCTCTGCCTCCCGAGTGCTGGAATTAAAGGCACATACGCCACCACCGCCATGCTGATTTTTTTTTTTTAAGCAAAAGTTTATTAAGGTAAAATAGGCTCCATGGCAACCCTTCATTCTACCTGTAGGTGGTAAAAGATGTTAATGGCAGAGAATGTTTATGTTTAAATAAGAGAGGAAGAGAGTCACCATCACAAGGAAAAACTTACTTTTTGCCATTTTTCTTAATTCTATTTGTGCCCTAGGGGTCCTTTCCCATGGCCTTGGCCTTTAGCTCCTCAAATGTGTTCTGCTCATCTTTGTTTCCACTTGAAAACCTTATCTTCCTTACTCACCTTTTTGGGCTATTTCAAGGACTTCTTTTTGCCACCTGTGAGTTATGTGAACAAGCATGCTTAGTCTGTCCCTATCTGTTGCTTACCCCCATTTTTCCCATCCACTTATTTCTTTTAAAGTATGAAACAGGTAATTTTGTTACTATTATTTTAGTATTTTACTTGTGCTAATACCCTTGTGATTAAGTTGTTTCCTCAATTTTTTTAAAAAACTGTTTTTATAAAAACTCACTAGTTTAATGTAAAGGAATTCTGGCTATGATTCAGAACTGGGATTCAGTCTTGACTGTATCACAGAATAGACTTTGTAAACTTAGATCATTTCATTTTTATTAAATCTTTGTTCCCTATCTTTGACACCTGATTTTTCTTGCTAAGGATCACTTAATAGTATGTAACGTTGCTTCATTAATTATGATTTTGTTCGGAGATGTGTAATTTTTAAAATTGTTAGTAAATATCTTGGATTAAGTTTAGATAAATTCTTTCTAAAGGATGTATTTCTTTTTAAAGACTTTATTTTGTGTATATAAGTGTTTTGCCTGCATGTATGTAGTCCATGCAACATGTTTATGAAGTGCCAGAAAGTGTTGTCAGAGACTGTTCTTTTCTGGCCACCCCAACCCAAATAATCACACTAAACTATATTAATTACAACACTATTTGGCTGATGTTTCAGGCGTGTTTCTAGCTAGTTCTTTTTTTTTTTTT
>JAQHUG010000469.1:725587-741979 GCA_028555095.1 Dicrostonyx torquatus | reverse complement strand
GGTCCTGAGTTCAATTCCTGGCAACCACATGGTGGCTCACAACCATCTGTAGTGAGGTCTGGTGCCCTCTTCTGGCCTGCAGACATACACACAGACAGAATATTGTATAAATAATAAATAAATATTAAAAAAAAGAGGGGACATTTATTATTCCTATATTGCTTTAAAAAGTGATGAGACTTAGCACGTCTTTCTCATTGGTGGAGGGCCAAAGAGAATGAGAAGTGATTTATCTGTGTTTCATACACAGGAGTGGAGGCTACAAACTAAAGGGTTATAAATATCCTGAGGAGGAAGATTATAGACTTCTTTTATACAGTAGAAAATAAATGTTAAATGAATATTTCTACCAAGTAACTACAGTCTTCCCTTTTCGACTTATTCAGTCCTGTATATTAATTTTCATTTTACTGGTTCAAATGTTAGCAGTCTACTTCTCTACTAAAAAGAGTTCTGGAGATTCTGACTCAGTCCACTGGAATGATCTGGAAGTTCTCCAGTTGTCCTAGTGATACTAGCCAAAGCCTGTGCCAAAGACTATTCTTTGACATGTCAATAGTTTCAAATACCTGATGACTCCTTTGCCATGTGCTGAGATAAGAACACAAACTGGTTACTAATTTATTCTTTAGTTTTCAAAGAGACTTCACTGTGAAACAGAGTCTCTGTAGATAACAGATTTGAAATAATTATGGCTATTTTACTGACAATTTTCAAATGTGAATATTCTGATAAAAATCCACTAAGAGGATATTAGGATATTGTTAACAGATTAATTAAATTGCCTAATACTATATAAAGTCGAAACACCTGGGTAGTGGTGGCACCTACATATAATTCTAGCACTCAGGAGGCGGAGGTAGGTGGATCTCTGAGTTTAAGGTCACCTTGTATAGGACAAGTTGCAGATAGTCAGGACTACATAGAGAAACCATGTGTTGAAACAAACAAACCCCCCACACACAAAAGATGGAAAGAAAAAGGGAAAAGCAAAAGAAAACAATAAAACCAACCCAAGAATTGAGAGAAGTGTTTATAGAACAGCTTTTCCTGGAGACAGTGATTGATGTATTTGATTTATAAAATGTGATGAATATAATTATTACAGAGGAAACAAACCTAAAATGACATTTAAAAATTTTTTTTATTCATGTACTTTATACACCAGAATAAGGAATCTGATCTCATTACAGATGATGGTGAGCCACCATGTGGTTGCTGGGAATTGGAAGAGGTCCTGAGTTCAGTTTCCAGTAACCACATGGTGCCTCACCACCATCTGTAATGAGGTCTGGTGCCCTCTTCTGGCCTGCAGACATACACACAGACAGAATGAATATTGTATACATAATAAATAAATAAGTATAAAAAACAAAACAAAAAACCCAAAAAGCAAAAACAAAAGTCCGTACCCCAATATAAGGTTTTTCCACTGACCCAGCAAACCAAACCAATGAAAGATTTATGGTGCCAGTGACCCTGGCATGTCCTGCTCTGGGAGAGGACACGTTGGATGGGAGACAGACAGATATGCCATGTGGAGAGAGCTTGGGTCTAGAGTATTTAGTGGGCATTGGGAGGGTATAAAGGTAAGGCCGTATGGGGGAGAGAGAGATAGAGGAACAGAGAAAAAGAGGAAGGGGGGGGGGAAGTAGAGGTTGCCTCTTCAGAAGAAGAATGGACAGAGAGAGAGAGAATGAAAGAGAGAAGAGGTGCAAGATCAGCTTGCCTGTGGGAAGGGGGAGACTGGGAATGAGCGAAGCTTGTCTTTTAAAGGGTCAGGGTACCCAGGTGACAGGGCAGACCAGCATAATTATAATTACAACAGTGTATGTGATATGTGTCCTTGAGCAGGACATATAGAAGGGATCCCACGGAACAAGGGCAGCTTTTGCTCTGGTTATGTGTCGGGGTCCTGGCATGACCATGTCTTTAGCAAGGTACTCCCCCCACACACCCCCACAAAAATGGCCCTGAGCCTCTAAGGTAATAACTTGGAACTGGCAACTTACTGGGCCAATAGTTGATCTAGTCTGGTGGAGAGTTAAAAATCCAGGTAAAATATTTCTGGAAGTTCTTCAGGATCCTAGAGAGTAGACGAGAAGGAACCAGGGAACCACAGACCTGTTTAACTACCCTGTAGATAGGTGTGGTCTTGAGCATCTCTGGGGAAGGAGCTGCTCTTTTAGTTAATATTAATTTTTTTTGTATCATTACTTGTAAGGAGAACTACAAAACTGGCTCCTGAATGTTAGCATGTAGCCTTAATCTGCCCTTTGTCTTAAGTATCTTTTGTTTAACGTATGTGAATCTTGTCTGAGAATTTCCTAGACAACAAAGCTTATGCAAAACTTAGTTGGGTAAAATCAGGCACACTGTGATATTCCTTAATAGAAAATTTGCATTTGGCATTGTCCTTTTTGGAAGCTTAGTTGGGATGTTTTGGGGATATGGAAATCAACTTGCTTAAAGGTGTAAGGTGGAGAACAATAACAAAGGCCCTTGGCAAAGGGAAGGTGAGTTCTGCGGCTGGAAAGGCTAAAATCATCCTTACCGTGCCCTGTGTTTTCTTCCACGGACCCTAGTGAACCCACACCCATAAAAGCAGGGACAGAGAGCTAGAAATGAGGCTGCTGAACTGCAGGCTTGCTTGCTTGTAGATGAGGAGTGGGCGTGGCTCACTCTTAAAGTGACAGGAATCCATTACACTGGGTTTTTTTAAACTTTATTTTTATTTTATGTGCATTGGTGTTTTGTCTTCATATTTGTGTGAGAGTGGCAGGTCAAATCCACTGTAACTGGAATTACAGACAGTTGCAAGCTGCGTTGTGGGTGCTGGGAGTTGAACCTAAGTCTTCTTTCTGGAAGACCAGTCAGTGTTCTTAACTCCTGAACTATCTCTCTAGTCCCCATCACTATTTTTTATTAACTTTGGTTTAGATATTAAAAACTCAAAAATTGGGCAGAAACTCCCACAGTTGTAAACTGAATGTTGTAGTGGGAGGTCTGCGGTTGGGGCTGTCATGATGTAGTAAGACTTTCCTAAGTGGGTACCATTATGTGTTGAGAGCATTCTGTTACCTTTATGACTTGGAGAGAATAGAATTTGAAATAGGAAACTGCGAAGACCAACAAATTGATCTAATATATGGTGGGAAATTAAACTACCTATAGCTACTTAGTGAGGGTGATTAAAACAGAACAGTGGCTTTCAGTGTTTCTTACTTTCCCTCCCTCCCTTCCTTTTTATTTTATTTTATTTTATTTTTGTTGAGACAGGGTTTCTTTGTGTAGCTCTAGATGGAAAACTAAACTTAAGTAGTTTACATGAAAGTCTTACATGTTTTTCATGTAAATGATTTCTATGATGGTTACTGGATCAAATTGCAGTAGTTTCTGGGCTTACAATTGTTTGTTTGTGTTATTATGAAACATGTCTTATTTTGCTGTGTAGGTAAAGATGACCGTGTATCTGATCTTTCTGCCTCTACTTCCCAGGTCTAGGTATTATCATGCCTGGCTCCTCTGGACTTACTTTCTTAGCTTTTCTTACTACATTTCTCACCACAGGTTATTGAAGTGATAAGAGAATAATGGAAATGAAATAAAATTGATTCCAAAAATTTATAGATGTATGTTATTTAAATTGGTCAGTTTTAGAATTTGAATGACTGTGCTTGGAGTCTTAAAATTAAAGTCCTGTTATCTTCCACCAGGCCAGGGTTTGAGAATGAATAATGTTGCAGAAATATCTATCTATTCTTAGCCTATTAATTTACCAATTTGGGATCTGTAAGAGGCTTTCATCCAATCCCTGGCTCCCTGCAACAGCTGTTTGTATCCTGCCCCACGGCTTCTGAGTTAATAGTATTTCTGACACAGTGCGAGATTTCAAGTTGGTATGTCTAATTTCTGCCAGAGCCTTTGCTGCTGCCAAGTCTGAGGGTACAGCTGATTTGTGGGGGAGGGTGCTTGTGACTGTGAGGGCACAAGGTGCTCTCTGGGTCTCTGATTTGCTGCAGGCTGAGTGTGAATGATGTCAGGAAGATCAGAGGACAGCTGATTCATTTAGGATCTGGAACTTTTCCCTCTCCTGGGCTCTTAGTTTTTGTGAGGAGATTCTGACTGCCATGCTGATTACTTTTTTTGTTTGTTTGTTCTTTGAGAAAAATGCCTTAATGTTACCCATGATTTGGAAATCCTTCTGTGTTCTCATTGGCTAAAATGCCCCTTATGTGAGAGAAGTGTCTGCTGAGATTCCAGTGTAAGAGGCAGATCTTGAGTAGTCAGGAGAATGATGAAACGGAGGAGAGAGAGACTGGGAGCACCGTGCCTGCGGATTCAGTAAGGAGGTTGGGGTCTCTGACTCAAAACAGGCAGATGTAAGAAAAATAACTAATGCCAAGTAATTTCTTCATTTGCTTGGATGAAGACTCTGCCTTGGAAATGTCTGTTAGGAAGAGGGTGGAGCTGACTTTGTCCATTCAAGGTCAAAGAATGGTCATTGGAGGGACCTGTGGTGTTTTCAATTCAGATGTAATTTTAGGCGTTCCTAGGTGCTTAGGGAAGCTGGGTGAACAGTAAACCCTTTGCCTTGAAAGCAAGTTTTTAAAGTTATTGTCAAAGATGAAAATAAAAGCCTTAAATATATGAGAAAAAAAGAGGGGGTGGATGAAAAGCATTTCCCCGTTGCCTCAGGGTGTGGAGGGATACATTTCTGCCCTTGGCCTGTCAGTTCCTAATCGCAGGCCTCCCTTGCAGATCCTTTAAATTTAATTTCTCCTTCGCCCAAGACAGAAACTATTAAGTGAAGATTACACAGCTGAGAAATCAGAAAGAGGGTTCTATTTTCAGGGTGGTTTCCTCAAGATCTCCTCAGGTTTATTTGGTAAAGAAGTATTGAGAAAATTGTTGATTAAATCACGGACAAGGAAAGAATCCTAGTACCCATGTCTCCTCAATATGTCTTGAACTATGCCTTAAATCCCAGAGTGAAAGGAGCACACTTTATTCCTGCATATTGGTGCTCACAGTGACTTTTTGTGGGTTGAGACCCTTAGCATGTTCATCGATTGAGTTACTAATTCACTAGTTCCTAGAAAATAGCACTCGTGAATTCCAAGTATTCAAATATTTTCATATACTTTAAAGAAGAAAAAAAACAACAAAAAACCAAAACGGAATTTGCCAGACTGAGACTAGAGTAAAAAGATCATAAAAAGAAGCATAATCAGTCAACTGAAGTAGTAATTAAATATGACTTGTTTGCTGAGCATGAATTTTTAAATGGCATTTGTAAACTTTCAAAAATATAAGTGCTCAACAATTAAGATCTTTGAATTAGTGCACTGTATTGGGAGTCTTCTGTTTTAGAGGCAAATTTGAAAAATGGCCCTGATGACGAGCTAATAAGTAGTTTATTAGCCCCCTTCCTTCCTTCCTTCCTTCCTTCCTTCCTTCCTTCCTTCCTTCCTTCCTTCCTTCCTTCCTTCCTTCCTTCCTTCCTTCCTTCCTTCCTTCCTTCCTTCCTTCCTTCCTTCCTTCCTTCCTTCCTTCCTTCCTTCGATAGAAATTTTCCATGTAGCCCTGGCTTTCTGGAATTTACTTAGTAGTCCAGGCTAGCCTCAGACTCACAGAGATCACTTGCCTTAGCTTCCCCTGGGTTGGGATTAAAAGCATGTTCTTCTTTTTTTCAAACAATCCTTTGTAGACTACAGCCCATTGTATAATTAATTTGCAGAGTAGTAATTACGAACAAAATGAAAATGAGATTAGATTTTTACAGATTATTTTTATAATCCTGATAACATAGTCGTTAGGATAACTAAACCTCACATTATGTGATAAGATTTAAGACTGCCGAGTATGGTGATGGGTTCTCATAACCCTAGCTTTATGGGAGACTCAAGAACACAAGGTAGAGGGGCTGGAGAGATGGCTCAGAGGTTAAGAGCACTGCCTGCTCTTCCAAAGGTCCTGAGTTCAATTCCCAGCAATCACATGGTGGCTCACAACCATCTGTAATGGGGTCTGGTGCCCTCTTCTGGCCTGCAGACATACAGACAGAATATTGTATACATAATAAATAAATATTTAAAAATAAAAAAAAAAGAACACAAGGTAGAGACCAGCTTGGGCAACTTAATAAGATGGCTCAAGAAGAAAGGTTTAAAAACTTAGCATTATTTTGCAGGATAACTAACATAGAGTAGTTTATTATCGGGCCTAAGGAATCATAACTTACATATGAAGGGAAAATAGGTTGCATCTGTCAAAATTTAGGTATACTTATAATTTATTTTACTCTTTTCGGGACAGTGGCTTGCTTTGTAGTCCAGACTGGCTTTAAACTCATGATTTTCCTGTATCAGCCTTCCAAGTACTGAGATTGTAACAAGTACCTTTGTGTGGGTTAGGTTTTAGTCTGTGTGCTGTTTGCCAACATTGGTACTGATGTAGAATATTTGTGAGTGATTTTTAACCACTTAACTTTTCTTAAGCCTCTCACTTACAGTTAATTCACTTTGAATATGCATCTCTTTGGAGGAATTAACACTGACCCTGTTTTTGTTTTTGTTTTTACTATGATACCCTGTCAGAATCTCTACTCTTTGCCGAGGAGCTGATATAAGTCAGCACACGTTCTCACCCTCATCAGCTCCAGTCTTCTCCCTGGCTAAAGTCCCATTTAGTGCTGATTGTGTGCTGTCTACTTCTCCTCTTGTCTTTTTCTTGAACCCTCAAGCCCACAGTAGCCCCTGCAGTCCCTGTTCCAGCCGTACACTGCAGTGGAGGTAAGGAAGCCTGCAATGAATTGATTTGGTTATTGGCAGTTGCTTCTTGTCTCATAGATAAAGTTTGTACTCTGCTTCTTAGTATTGGGAAGAATTTGGTAAGAGGCTATAAAAGTGTTTCACGGCTCTCTACTATATTTAGAGTTCTAAAGAATGTAGAGTAGCATATAGATAATAAGTAGTTTTGTGGGCATCCTAACCCTGTGACTGTGACTACCTCATAACTCGTCCATATGTTATGTAGCAGAAATATCTGAGTATAGGACTTAGAGAAGTGGATCAGGAGGTAAGAGCATTGTTGGTGTGGAGGACCCGACTTAGATTCCAAGCACTCACATGGCAGCTCACAACTCCAACCCTAGTTCCAAGGGATCATGCAAGCATGCAGACAAAAGATTCAGAAAAATAAAAGTAAAGTAAAAAAAAATCGTTAAATACACACACTTAAGACTAAAAATACAAGAAAAAAAAGACTAAAATCAGGCAAAATGATTTGTTCCAACTGATGAAAATAGCTCTCCTTCTACCTCTTTCCTTTTCATATATCCAGCACTGTTTGAATATATGCTGTTAGGTACTGCATTAGGGTTAAGAGACAAAGTAGTGACTACAAAATGATGACGTCCCCTATCAGAAAAATTAGGTTATAGTGGAAGGGGACAGAGTTAATGAATGAATATGAAAAATAATAGCAGGATAGATGGAGTAGAAATATGAGGACCTGGGTTGACCATCCTTAGTGTACTGACAGCAGAAAAGACTTCCAAGAAGTAGGGCTAGGCAGTGGTGGGGCATGCCTTTAATCCCAGCACTGAGTTTGAGACAAAACCGTCTTCAGAGCAAGTTCCGGGACTATAGTAGTATACTATTTGTGTTTTAATAAATAAAGCTTGCCTGAAGATCAGAGGGCAAAACAGCCATACTAGTCAGTCATACAGGCCAGGCAGTAAATGGCATACACCTTTAATCCCAGGACTCTGTAGACAGAGGCAGACAGATACCTGTGAGTTCAAGGCCACTCTGGGCTTCACAAGATTGAATCTGTCTGAATGAGAAATAGAGCTCACACAAATGTGATCCCAGCACTTGGGATCACACACCTTTAATCCCTGCTCAGTGTAAAATTCTAGGTCAGTGAGTGACAAGATGACTTTGTTTACAGAATATTTTCGTATTTCTTTAAACAGTCTTAAGATTCTAGGATGTACTTATTAAACCGTTGGATCTTTTTAGGAATTACTTTTCATCTTTGGTGTGACTTGAACAGAATTTGGAACGCATTTTCCCTTTTTTGAGGTAATCCGTCTTGAGTTATATGCATTGAAGTTTTTACAATCAGCTGGGAATGTGGAGTGTTGTGACTGTGTGTTAGGTGAAGGAGCATGCCAGCTCCTTGATTTCTCTAGCAGTTTCTTTATTTTCTTTCAGTGATTAGTACTTAGTTAAATCCTTGGGAGTTACCCAACTTTGCTTTGCAGATTTCCATAGTTCTTTCTGTAGCTTTCTTCCTTCTGGTACTCTGTCTTGAAAATTCTAGCCAACTTAGCCCCTCCAAATTCTGTCTCCTCAATTTAGAGATTTGTGAGCTCTTTTGCATATCCCCTTCATGTGTTGCTTCCTAGAAATATTCTCAAGGTAGTGAACTGGAACTTAGTGCTTATTCTGCAAGTTTCCCTTCTGTTGAATGTTGTTGTACATATTTTCCCTGGTTTTATTTTAAACGGGGTTCGGATATGTTGCCCAACCTGGCCTTAGACTCATCACTTAATGATCCTTCAGTTTGAGCCTCCTTAGTAGTTGGAAGGAAGTACAGCTGTATACCACCATACCTGACTGACTGTTGGTTGGTTTGTTGGTTGGCTAGTTGGTTGGCTTTAAAGACACAGAAGTAAATCTGGTTAGTTTCCTCATCATCTAAAGGAATAAAAATTTAATATTCTTAATTTTTGAGCTCATGTTTTTGTTATCAGATATTGATGTTTGACTTCATATTTGTTAAACCTAGTAGAAATGTTCCAAATTCTTTTTATTTGTTTTATCATGCTTTATCAAAAAAAAAAAAAAGCCATAAAATGGGGCTGGAGAGATGACTCAGAGGTTAAGTGCACTGGCTGCTCTCCAGAGGACTTGAGTTCAATTCCCAACAACCACATTGTGGCTCACAACTATCTGTAATGAGACATGGCGCCATCTCCTGGCCTTCAGGGATACATGCAGGATGAACACTGTATATATAATAAATCTTAAAAGAAATAAAAAGCTGTGAAGTTGGAGATAGTGGTGTATACCTATAAAATTTCCAGTTCTTGGAAAGTGAAGCCCAAAGGACTGGAGTTCAAAGCCAACCATGAGGCTCTGCTTGAATTAAAATAAAAAGCAAGAAAAAGTTGAATAGTGAAATTACTAAAGAATAAGAGGCCAGACGGTGGTGGCACATACCTTTAATCCCAGCACTCAGGAGGCAGAGGCAGGCGAATCTCTGAGAGTTCAAGGCCAGCTCTGATCTACAGAGTGAGTTTCAGGTACAGAGATCTCTTTCTTTGTATTGAGAAATCTTTGTTTTGTTTTGTTTTTCGAGACAGGGTTTATTTGTTTAGCCCTGACTGTTCTGGAACTAGCTCTGTAGACGAGGCCTGCCTCAAACTCAGAAATCTGCTGACTTCAACTTTCTAAGTTAAGCTGGGGTTAATGGTGTGCCACCATTCCTGGCTCACAATAAATTTTTGGCAAATTAAATGTGAGACCAGGTACCATGACCCAATTGCTTTCATCTTAGGGATCAAAGCTTGACTCAGTATCCAGAAATTAAGAAATACAGTACAACACATATATCAGGTTAAGGACAAAAAAACAGTCATCTCAGTAGATGGAGAAAAGCCTTTAATCAAGTTCCACATCCCTTCATAATAACAATTAAAAAAAAAAAACCCTGAAGAAAATTTAAAAACAGCATACCTCAACATAATAAAGTCCACACATGATACACCAGTAGCCAGCAATTCCTCTACAACGAGGAACAACACAAAGATATCCACTTTCTCTGTTCTTAATATACTATTTGAATTTTAGCTAGCGACAAGAGAAAGTGAGAAAGGGATACATATAAAGAAGTATAATTGCCCTCATTTAAGATGACATGATCCTATTTTTCTTTGCCATTCATTTGTGTGTGTGTGTGTGTGTGTGTGTGTGTGTGTGTGTGTGTGTGTGTGTATGACAATGCATATGCACCATGGCACGTACATATTTACAAAAAAAACCTGAAATCACATGTAATACAAACAAAAATATGTAGCCTAGTAAAGCCAAAATACTATGTATCCTTTTACAGAAGTTTAGACTCCTTCTCCCTCTTAGACCCTAGTGCATGCATTCAAGGAACAGTTCCTGAATTAAATATACTTCCTATGGACGTTTTATAACCATGATATATTTACATTTAAGTCCGTAAATTTATAAATATCACTACCTGGCACATAACTTTAATTCATTTTTCGACTCCTGTCCCTGTAAGGTCTTACAGCACAAAGATCTGACAATCCCAAAAGCAAAGGAAATGAGAACAAAAATAGATAAGTAGGATTATGTTAAATAAAAAAGCTTCCTGGCTGGATGGTGGTGGTGCATGCCCTTAAACTCAGCACTGTAGAGACAGAGGAGGGTGGATCTCTGAGTGTGAGACGTGGTCTACAGGACAATCGCAGCTGTTACACAGAGAAAACCTGTCTCAAAAACTGCCCCCTGCCCCTCCAAGAGGATCTGTATGGCACAGAAAAAAAAGCCTATTCTAATTACAGGAGAAAATTATATAATTAAGAACCTGACCCAGATAAACTAAAGGTGGAAAAACTGGAAAACACTTTATAAAGGAAATAACAAGGGGCATAGAGTAATGCCTCAGTGGTTAAGAACACTTGCTACTCTTGCCGAGTACACGGGGTTCAGTTCCTAGCACCTGCATGGTGGCTTACAACCTCAGTTACTCCAGTCCTCAGGAGTTTAATACCTCTTCTGACCTCCACAGGCACCAGGCACACATGGTATGCATTTACACACATGAAAAACACATGCATAAAATAAATCTAAATAAAATGAAATATTCCTTGATAAGAACCAACAAGCAATGGTGATGAAGAGTGGTAAGTTGCATAGGACCAGAGCAGCAGCTTCCTGAAGAAAGATGACTCTGTTGTGAAGGTGGAGTCCCATCTCAGGCAGCAGATTCAGGTGACTACTGCTGAGGAGGAAGCCCTATTGGATGATAATGAAGGTTGGGAGATAACCAGCTGGAGATGATCAAGATGATGAAAAGAGGCTGGGGAAGGAGAGGACAATTCTTTGGCACAGTGGGTTTAGAAATTGTATCCTGTTATGGAGGCATTACTTCCTCCGCTAGTGTCTTCAGCACGCAAAGGCTCTTTTCTATCCTTGTCCTCCTCACGTTCATGAATTCTATTGCTCTGAGCTAGGCTCCTTGTTTATTGTCTTGAATGCTTCTATTAAACTAAGTCTTACTTAGTAATTTTTGCTTTTATTTTTGATGTTTCACTGTTACTTAACAGTAAAACGGATTTTATTTTAAATTAACTATCTCAAAGATAATCTTTTGTCATGCAGGACAAAGTTTTTTCTAATCATGTGTAATTTTCAGTAGTTGCTTTCTTGACTGCAAATGCAGTCTCATTTAATTGTAGCTCCAAAGAGGAGCTCTGAGTTACTTGTTATACCCCTATATGCTTTATGGGCCTGATTAACACAATTGTCACAGTGGATTTTTGTAAATGAGTTGATATTTTTTGTTTGTTTGTTTTTCTATACTGGGTTTCTCTGTCTGGAACTCACTCTGTAGACCAGGACTGGCCTTAAACCCACAAAAATCTATCTGCCTCTGCCTCTCAAGTGCTGGGTTTAAAGTTGTGTGCCACCATCGCCTGGCATGAGTTGGTATTTCAACACATCTTCTAGAAAAATAACTGGTATAATAGTATTAATCTTTGTTTCCTAAAATTAATACTATGATTTCAGGTCTGCTGTCTGGAACCTGTTTTCTTAAGTCTTTATTAAATCAAGACTTCCAGGGAAAAACAAAAAAAGATGGAAAATAATGTAGAACCAAGAGAAGTTTGGTGTATACTGTTGTTGGGAATGTTTGGTTGGATCAGCTATTTTGGAAAACACTTGTTTTGTGCTAGAGAGATGGCTTAGTAGTTAAGAGCATTGACTGCTCTTCCAGAGGACTTGAGTTTGATTCCAAGTATTAATATGATGGTTCATAACTGTCCATTAAAAAACATGCTTTTTTAGAGGAAAACATTAGTTCCCTCAGGAAACTAATTAAAACAAACTCTATGAAAACTGAAAATAGAGACAAGGCTGTCAGTTGGTAGAGTACTTAGCTAGTATATTAGTTACTTCTACTATAACAAAGTACCAAGTCCAAGGCAACATATAAGAGGCTTACAGTTCCAGAATGTTAAGAGTGCATTACCATCTTAGTGGGGAGCATGACAGGAGGTAAGCAGGCATGGCACTGGAGTGATAGCTGAGAACCCACATCTGATCCTTAAGCAAGAGGCAGAAAAATAGCTAACTGGGCTTCAGCTTTTGAAACCTCAAAACCTAACCCCAGTGATGCACCTACTCTGATAAGGTCATACCTCCTGATCCTTCTCAAACAGTTCTACTCACTGGAGACTCAATATTCAAATATAAGAGCGTATTCAAGCTAGTCTCATTTAAACCATTGCAGCTAGCATGAATTATAAGTCCTACATTGAATTTTCAGCACTGCACAAAACAGGTACGATGCCAGTCTGGAACTCAGAAGGTAGAGGCAAGAAGATCAGAAAGGGGTTTAAGGTCATCCTCAGTTACATAGCAAGTTTGATGTCAGGTCCAGATAAAGTCTTCCCATGCCTTATCATTTAGAAGGTTGGGGGTTTAACCCAGTTCCATGATAGAACAGTTGCTTACTATGCTTAAAGGACTTATTTCATAGTTTTATACATATATCAAAACATCATATTGCACCTTAGAAATATACAGTGTTAAAAATCTGATCCATGATAATGTGTTAGAATTTTAGCTCTGTATTCTCTTATCTGGAACAACTTTGCTTTATCAGTGTTTATGTCCTCGATAGTTTAGAGAACCACAACCAAGCACGTCTTCAATCCCAGCACTCGGCAGCAGGGTAGGTGGGTCTCTGTATATTCAAGGCTAACTTGGTCTACAGAGTGAGTTCCAGGACAGCCAGGGCTACATGGAGACACCATGTCTTCAAAAACAAAAACAAAAAACCCACAACAACCAATTATTTGATAGAACATTCATCTATTCATGCTTGTTTTATGCTACATTAGAATTAGATTAAGTAGGAATGTCATCCACTCAAGTGACACAGGCTTCATTTTTATATCATTACTATGAAGTTAACTTTGATGATGTTAATAAGGTAATAGCTGCTTATTTTTAGTGTAGTTACTTTTTAAAAATCCTCTTAAACAGTTTTTTTTTTTTTTTTTTTTTTTGGTTTTTCGAGACAGGGTTTCTCTGCAGCTTTGGAGTCAGTCCTGGAACTAACTCTTGTAGACCAGGCTGGCCTTGAACTCACAGAGATCCGCCTACCTCTGCCTCCTGAGTGCTGGGATTAAAGGCGTGCGCCAACAGACTTTTGTTAAAATAAGAATTTCTAATGTGCATCTTAATTCAAGGAGAGATGCCACAAGCCTTGGAGTAAAGGTATTTGGGTCCTATAGTAAAGCCCTTCCCTCTACAATTCTCTGATTGGTAGCCTGTTGAGTGGGGAGAACTCTGGCTACCTGTTGTTATGAGTATACATTAATTTGTTTATGATTAGAAAAATTAACAGGCGGCAGAGGCAGACAGATCTCTGAGTTCGGGGACAGCCAGAGCTATACAGAGAAACTCTGTCAGTTGTGGGGATTTATTTAGCCAATAGCCTTTTGTGTACCAGTATCCAAGGTACTATGTGCAGACTTTTAAGCGGAGATGGGACGCGTGCTTCCTCTCTTGGCTTGTGGTCTGAGTTCTATTCACAGTTCCCAGTACCCATAGAGCAGAGGACCATGGTTGTGCTCTACTCTTACTGTGAGTTTTTCCCAAATAAATATTTATTATCCTTTATTCCAGGTTCTAGTGGACTTCCTTAATTAAGCATACATTTTTGCACCCAATGTGGGGCAGAACTTAGCCACCATGAGGTTGCTGGGAATTGAACTCAGGACCTCTGGAAGAGCATGCATTGCTCTTAACAGCTGAGAATAATTGTCATCTGTTAGGGGTTGGTTATAAGTTATATAAGGTTAGGGTTGAATATGAAGTAGGATCAGGAATCTCTCTTTGGAAAAGAAAAGAAAGGAGGAATGGATAGGATGGGATAATAGATTAGTGTATCTACTTGTGAACTATTAGTTATAAACAATTTACATTGGTATAGATTCTTGTGTATTGATACATATGTAAAATTATCTTTATTCCTGTATAAGATAGTTTGTATATTGATATAAATTAAAATTATGTTTGTTATATTGAGCATGCTATTTCTGTTTATAATATTTATAATATCTGTACACAAATGTAAAGTTATTTTGTCATTGTATGTCTCTACCTCTGCTTAAGAGATTTTGTATATTGATGTAATTTTAGAATATATTTATCATCACACTATGCATTTCTACCTTTGATGAAGGTGTATATATATATAGTGTGTGTATATATACATACACACACATATATATATATATATATTTACAATTCGAGGTCATTGTCCTCATTGCTGGACATCTGTTTAAAGAGTGTTCATATTTTATAATGTGAAGCTTTAGTCTTTAAGCTATATAATTATTAAGAATTACAGGTTAGTAGTCAACCACATTTGTCACATTTTTAGTTATGTTAGTCAGGTTCTCTAGCTGCACAGAGATGTACTCCACATACATATAACTTAGGGTTCTGTCGATGTGAAACATGATTGCTCCTGGCAGCACCGATCTATTCACAAGAGAATGTTGTGCACCGAAGACACTCCACGTGGAGCTTGTCTTGGCAAAAAACAGCCTTTGGGCAAAGAACTGTCCTTCCTTAACAATATGCATGCTGTCCAAACTGGAGAAGTAGGATACAAACAAAAATAACTGCTGAACCTTGCCAAGACAGGGTAGGACAGTCTTAAATTTCTTGCTTCTGAAAATGGTCTTTCTCTAGGCCTTAGCCAAAGTTGGTTGCCCCAGCATTGCAAAAGAGACTTTGGGTGATTGTTAAGGTAGTCGGCTGTTTCTGTCATTTCTTACATCTTTTGGAAGTCGCTTGCTTGCAATTCCTGCTTGCTCAGGTAATATTGATATCCTTCTTGGGTCTTTGATGGGGTTCAAAGCTAGGTGATCATAGCTACTTTCTTTCATAACTTAGCTAAGACATTTTTGGTATGAGACTTAGACTCCTCAGGATAAGACAGCTATTGAAATAATCTCTGTTATTTGCTAATTACCTTAGACTGGACATATAGCATGTGTTTCTTGCTTGATGTTGTTCATGTTGGTTGAAGTTCTATTTTTCTGTATGTTTTTGCCTTTTCTTTCTCCTAGACAATACTTGATATTGTTCTTATTGTATTTAGTTTGTATTAGGTTTAGAACCCTCTTATTTAGACAAAAGGGGCAGTGTTGTGGGAAATCATTCAACCAATAGCCTTTTGGGTACATGCCCATTAAGGTGTGTTCTAAGGAACTATGTGTGGACTGATAAGCACAGATATGAAGCATGCTAGCTCTTTTGTCTGGTGGTCTAAGTTCTATTCGTAGCTCCCAGTGCCCACAGACCAGAGGCCCTTAGTGGCTCTCTACCTTTATTGTGAGTGTTTCCCAAGTAAATATTTGTTATCCTTTATTCTGGGCTCTCGTGGACTTCCTTAATTAAGTCTACACTTGTCTTGAAAAAGAAAATAGAAAAATTGACCATGCTGGAGCCACTGTTTCCTTTTTTTTTTTTTTTTTTGAAATTAGGATTATTTTTATTTTTAGAAGTCCTAGGACATGCTGGGCAAGCATTTTGCCAAGTTATACAAATTGAAATTGGAATTCTGACAGTAACAAAGAACAGATCTGAGTATTCTTTCCTTTTCTATCATTAAACGTCTTTGTTATAGTGTCATTACGCAAAATATCATATACACAATAGATTTCTTTTAAAATTAATATTTCCTTGACCCTGTTGAAGAAAATAAGATTTAGCCAGACAATCTTGTTCTCTGTAGCCATCCAACAGTGTTATTTCAAAGAAGAAAGGCAAAGGAGGCACATTATCTATCAGTCAGCATATTTGGGGTGTTGTCCTAGCTTAAGCCCCTTGTCCTTTAAATTTTTTACTTCGGAAGAGCCAAGTTCTTTGTCATCCACAGCCTTTGTATTCTTGATCTGTCAGTATGAGCGATGGCATCAGTTATCCTTTGCTGCCCTTGCAGCAATCTCCTTGTGAAACTCTTTGAGAATTTGCAGCTGGTTAGGTCTGATGGAGATGTGTGACCGGATTTTGGCGATAGCTTCTATAGCTTCCTCTGGGCTCCAGTTGTGCACCTGAA
>JAQHUG010000469.1:653496-694650 GCA_028555095.1 Dicrostonyx torquatus | reverse complement strand
TCAAAAAAATCATCCATTTTGATCAAGTAGGCTTCATCCCAGAGATGCAGGGCTGGTTCAACATACGAAAATCTATCAATGTAATTCATCATATAAATAAACTGAAGGAAAAATCATATGATCATTTCATTAGATGCTGAAAAGGCATTTGACAAAGTTTAACACCCCTTTATGATAAAGGTCTTAGAGAGACTAAGCAGATTTAATTTAATACTAAGGATAGACCATCTGTCATGCAATTCTACTTCCAATTGCTACACATTCTTGAATAAAAGGTTTGTCTCTGTCAAGCTATACAAAATTCTGGGGGTTGAATTGCTTACACTGGTTCCCTTTGGTTCTTATGTGTACATCTTTTCACTACAGCCATGGCCACAGAGCAGACAGGTAATAATGGGTATGATGGGATCATGGGATGGGCTACTGCTGTGCATGGCTAGTCAGTGTAACTTGTAATTTCTGTGTTTGTTGGGGGAACTGGTTGTGATTTGTTTTCTGAATGTGGTTGTGAACATTAAGCCTTTCTGGTAAAGAGGCCATATGGGATTTCAGTGCTACCTGTTGGAACTCAAGACTCAGAAGGCTCATAGTTGGAGGCAAAATTTGCTGAATAATTTCCAAACTTTCAAGCCTAGGAACAAGTCACCCTCATTCTCACTTACTTCCTCAGACTTCCCGTGAGATGAGCAGGGGAAGCAGACATCCAGTGGCCACATCTCATACTGACTTTGGTCCCTGCTCTTTAGTATATATAGAGTAGAAGCTGTCTTGCAAGTGGTTTCCTTTTTCTGTAGAGTAGTGGTTCCCAACCTTCCCTTTAATACAGTTTCACATTTTGTGATGACCCCAAACCATAATTTTGATACTGTTATGAATCATAATGTAATATTCGTGTTTTCCAATGGTCTTAGGTGACCCCTGTGAAAGGTATTTTTTAACTTCCAAAGGTGTTGGAATTCACAGGTTGAGAACTGCTAATCTAATAAAGGATTGAAAATCACCTGTGAAAAACCAAATGACAAGGTCATAGGAAGTCTATCCCCGAGTTATACTTGACTAATCTTTGTCAAGCTCTTTTTTTTTTTTCCTGAACTTGATTGGCTTTCTTATAGACCACCCAGGACCCATCGAAGAAGTAAGAAAGAACATCTACTGTTTTGCCTCAGAGACTGAGTTCCAGCAGAATTCTAATTTCCATGAGCTGTCTGTCTGAGTAGCATGAAATTTGAATTCTAAGCATGTGGCATGAACCTCCAACTTTTCCCTTTACAAATCATGGTAGAAAAGCTAAATAATATTGGTGAGAATTTGGAGTAATACTTGAAAAAGAAAAGCTCGCTGGGCGGTGGTGACATACACCTTTAATCCCAGCACTCTGGAGGCAGAGGCAGATGGATCTCTGTAAGTTCAAGGCCAGCCTGATCTACAGAGCTAGTTCCAGGTCAGGCTCCAGAGCTACAGAGAAACCCTGTCTCGAAAAACTAAAAAAAAAAAAAAAGAAAAGCTCTGCCAAGATTTCTTCCTAAACAAATCTATGCAAATTGTAATCGGAGCTTAACTTCTAACAAACATCTCTGTTGTTGATGTTTTAAAATTCTGTGAGTCAGGGCTAGAGGAATGTCTTAGTGGCTAACGGCACTAGCTGCCCTTCCTCAAGATCTAGAAGTACCCACATGGCTTCTCTCAACCTCAATAATTCAAGGCCCAGGTTAGGTGAAGCCCTCTTCTGGTCTTCATTGGGACCACACAAATATAGTTCTCTGACATATACACAAGCAAAACATCTAAACACATAAAAATGAATAAAATTAAAAAATATTCAGTGCACAATAGCAAAGATGTTTTTATTTAGCTTCACTTAGGAAGGATATGCCACCAAGCTCCAAAGAAAGAATATTTCAGGGCTGACAAGATGGCTGAGTACATTATGCTACTTCTATCAAATCTGACAACATGAGTTCAGTCTTCGGCACCCACATAATAGAAGGAGAGCACCAACTCCACAAGTCATCCTTGAGTTTCATATGTTCACCCCTTGTAAAGGATTTTTGTTGTTCCCTTGGCCAGTGGATTGACTGAAGTGGACACTGTTTGAGTCTAAAGTGAATATCCATCAATAGCAAATAGTTACCAGCTCCCTAGGACCCATGTAGAATATTTTCCAAAGAGCAACAATAACCTTGTGAAAGAATAGGGAAGTGACTATTGGCTGTTTATGACTTTGGGGAAGACTTCCTTCTGTTTTCAGAAGGGTGCCCCTAATGCTGTCAACACAAGGAACCACAGTTCTGTGCTTTACTGTCATGGAGGAAAGTTAAGCAGGTATCTGAGCTGCAGCTTTTATAACATGGATGTGTGATTACTTGTCTGGATGGTGGAATATGGCATAAAGTAATCTTTTTTAATGCTTTTTACATTGTTTTTAATCAGGTGCACATGCACACATGCATGCTATAGAATGCAAATGGAGGTCAGAAAACAGTACTTATCTCCTTATCATGGATCCCTGGAATCAAACTCAGGTCATCAAGCTTGGTGGCCAGTATCTTTACTGGATGAATCATCTCACCAACCGTGTAATATACATTCCTTTTTTTAAAAGGTTTTGTTGTTGTTGAGACAAGGTCTCACTTTATCACCCAGGCTGGCCTAGAACTTGCTGTATAGACCAGACTGTTCTTCAACTTGCAGAGATTCTCCTGCCTCTGCCTCCTAGATCTAGCTGGCATTAAAGGTATACACTGCCATACGTGCCTTTTAAAAAAAAAAAATCTTTTTATGAACCATCAAGATAACTCAACCAAGTGTAGGTGCTTGTTCCCAAGCCTGATGGCCCATTTGATAGCTGGGCCCTACATGGTAAAATCAGAGAACCTGTCCCTGCACATTTTCCTTTTACCTCCACATACATGCTGTTATATAGGTGCCCACACACATATGGACATTCATGCACACAACAGAAGCTAAAATATAATTTTTTTTAAAAAGCTTTAAATTGGTGTGTGTGTGCGTACGCACATGTACTCACGTGCATGGGTCCAACTGTGGAGGTCAGAGGGCAACTTGTAGGATCTTCTTCATGTATATGGGTATTGGGTTCAAACTTAGGTTGTCAGGCTTGGTGGCAAACACCTTTACCTACTGAATTATCTAAATAACCCATAACTAATGCTCTCATTCAAAGTCATAGACTCTGTAGTTTTGGTAGCTATCTCTGAAATAAAAGTCACATAGCAAGTCCCATATATTAGAGAGGTATGAGAACTCATGCTAGACAGACAATGTGCTCGTATTGTGAGACAGTGAATTAACTGCCTTCAGGAACTTTATATTCTTTTTTTTTTTTTTTTTAATGTAGGACTGATGGACGGCGCTGGTCTTTGGCCTCTCTGCCTTCTTCAGGATATGGAACCAATACTCCTAGCTCCACTGTTTCAGTAAGTAGCCAGAGCAGTAACCATACCTTCTTCACTCTGGAACTAATTCCTTATAGGTCCATCCAGTCTTGCAAAATGATACTCAGCTTTCCTTCTAAACTCAGCAAGATTTTCTTGAGGATAAGAGAGAATGTTTTGAGGGGAAGAGCCCTGGTAACTTTCACAGCCATAGTTATATTTATAAGGCCTTTAGAAGGATTAGCCAGTTCTCTCCCTGGTTCCTCCTAGTGCACTCAGAGAAGAGCTCTCTGCCATGAGATTAGTTGTGGGAGCTACTAATCATGGTTCCCTGGCCTCCCCGCATCTTCTTTCTAGGATTACAATCAAGAATCTTACTCTTCCCATTTCCCAAAGGCTTACTAGCCTTCATCATTCATTCATTGTTAAAGCCTTTCAGGAAGGTTATTTGTTATCTCAGCTTGTTATGTCAACAAAAAGCTGGACCTGTCTCTAAAGAGTTTCAGATTTTAGACAATAGTCCCCTCTGATATGCTTATTGTATGTACAGCTGTTCCTGAAATGCATCTTCCTCTTGAAGCAGCTGGAACGATAAAGCTGACAGATTTTGTCGGCAAAGCACCACATAGTGTTTTAGGATTTGCAGAGCTTAAACTTGATGACCCCAGCCCTGTTTCTTCTATCAGTCTTTAGGTCTTCTCTTCTTGATTTATATATAGTCATGAATTACAAGCAAGAAAAAGTACTTAGTTCTTCCATTGACCTATAAGTCACTATTAATCCAGAGGTCTTACTGGTCTTTGGCAGTTAAGCTTAACATTTTTTCCCTAACAAACACCGCTTTTCATATTTTACTCAAACATTATTTTGTATAAACCCTAAGGGAGAGTCTTATTTATGTGTCTTTCTGTGTGTATATATGTAGCACATAAGTATTTCTGTTCATTCAACTTTAATAGATCAACCTACTACTCCAGTTTATTAGGATACTCCCCCCAACACACACACACACACACACATACACACATACATACATACATACATACATACATACATACATACATACATACATACATACATACACTTTGAGATAGCATCTCAATCTCACCATGTAGTCTAGGCTGGCCCCAAGTTTTCAGCCTCCTGAGTGCTACAATTACAAACATGTATACCACCACATTCAGCTATTAAAATACTTGAAAATACCAGTTTTGTGTGCTATAACTTGCATTGCTCACTAGATTCTTATTAGATGCAGCTGAGTGGGTATTATATTTGCAACTTAGATACAAATTAAAACTCTATGAAAACCACACTGTTTACAATCCCATGCATAAGGGGCTAGAGAGATGGCTCAGTCATTAAGAGTACTTACTGCTCTTACACAGGAGCTGGGTTCAGTTTTCAGAGTCAACATGGCAGTTCACAACTGCTTGTAATTCCAGTTTCTAGAGGATCCAACACCCTCTTCTGACCTCTCTGAGCTCATGCATATATCAGCTCATATATATATATATATGTACACACACACACAGAGGCAGACACACAAATTAGTATTTTTTTAAGCTTAATGCATTATAACACTTCATGAGAGAGGCTTGTACTGTTGGCCCAGACAGAGCTCATTTACCACTGGATGACCCTACAACTGTAGTTTACTCAGTTGGTACTGAAGCTTGAACAATAAATAGATTTAGATGATTGAACCCCAAGCCCTTGATTGATTGGTATGTGAAAATTGGACCAGTAATGTCTGACTTCCCTGCTCTCTGGGCCAGTCTTGCCAAGTAAAGAAAGAGCTCTGGAGTCCTGGAATTTTGTGATTTGCTTCAGAATACCTATATCTGTGGAATTCCCACCATAGCACTGGCTTGCTCCCTCAGATGGTCTGCTGTGAATAGTGGGCCCTTGTCAGAAATTCTTAAGTATTTAGCCGTATTGAGAACTTGAGATTTTTTTTTTCATACTAAGTCTAATGTTTAAGTCTAGATCCAAAAGCAGATTTCTTTCCCGCTGGATTTTCTTGACTTGTAGTGTTCCTGGCATCCTACCACAGCACATGCAGTCTTCCTAACCTTAGCAGAATATTTCTCCTCTGAATAATAAGCAACTACAGGAAACATTGCTGCTGTCCCCAGGGCCAGGGTTATGAAAGGAAAAACAAGGGGGTACCTTTGTTTACCTAGAATATTTATGGAGCAGAAAGCATGATTGGTTTATTACTATTCAAACTAGCTAGAAACTTTCTTTAAGGCAAAGAGTTTCATATAGAAAAATCTGCTTTTTACTTACCCAACTGTTACATGGCTGCTGAGATCTGACCCCTGGACCATAGTATAGTGCCACAAGCATTCTTAAATACTGAACTGTTTCTCCAGGTCCCTTGCATGTATCTTTAATGCTGGTGGGTTTTGCTTATACTTTCTAGTCATCATGCTCCTCACAAGAAAAGCTTCACCAGTTGCCTTTCCAGCCTACAGCTGATGAGCTACACTTTCTGACAAAGCATTTTAGCACAGAGAGTGTACCAGATGAGGAGGGACGGCAGTCTCCAGCTATGCGGCCCCGCTCCCGCAGCCTCAGGTAAGGGCTACTCTTCCCTACTGCCCTAGTCCCTATGGGCTCCTGCATGGTGCAGGGCTCAGCGCATATATCCCACAAAGAGCCATGATGGTAAATGCCTTAGGCTCTGCAGTCAACTCATGTTTACCAACTGCGTCACTTTACTGTTGAGTACAGGTAAGCTTTATTTACAAAAAGATCACAAGCCATAGCTTGCTGATTTTGGTCAGACACAGCCAAAACTTTAGTGAGTCGAGTACAGTAACCCTCAACTATTTTGGTGTCAAGTACAAGGTAGCTGGCTCTCTTTCCTTCCAAACTACATTCAGCAAAGGAGGATCATGATACTAGTTCTGAAAATGAGCATGGCTTTTAATCATTAAGTTCAGGTTTTCTTGGGTTCCTGGAAAATGATGAATTTACTAAAGTACAGGTTGGAGTTCCGGAGGAACCGTACCTCCCAGAAGGAATCCCATCAGGTAACATTGGTACTGGGAGTGACAGGGAGTCATTGGCTAGGTCACAAAGACATAATTCAGACTCACAAATTGAAAATGTGACTGGGGTGTAAATGTAAAAGATCAAGAATACAATGAGAGTGTGGATCCCAGGGATTTTCCTGATTTCATAAAGGAACAACTCACAGGGAATGGGTACCTTATAAGCCAATTGAGGTTGTGAGGACCATAGTGATATTCAGGGAAGTCCCTAAACAAAACAAAGCCGAAGGACAATTCTGAACGTAACCCAGCTGACAACTGAGCTCAAGTGTCTAGGATATCCAACTGTTTGACTCAAGATTTGAAATGTTTCAGGAGATATGAACACAATGTGCTAGATAGAAAGATATAGGTTGCTATGAAAACTAATTAAAGGCTGAAAGATTACTGTTTTCAGAAAAAGACCTAGACTTAGGACTCATGGCTGCTTTTGCATTCTCTAGGTTGGACAGTCAAGGTAGCCCACTGGCTGTAGCTTGTTTTAGAAATGAAAATAGGTATATGCAGTCTTTGTTGCTTATTTGATTTGATACCTAGGACATGTGTGCTTATCCCACTAAGCAAAGCTATAAGGACAGGGAGTCCTTCTCTGAAAGAGATTATCCTTGGGAAGCCAATCATAGATTGACTGACAAGTGGATTCCCCTCTTCTCAGCCAGGCAAGGAGCTGTGTGAAAGCTACACCTCTTCTAGGAAGGTAGCCTGTTTCCACATAATACCACTTTAAAACTATAAACAAATTTGCTTGGAGCTCTACAAATAAAGAAAACCTGGAACTTAGCTCTTATTAATTTAAGAATATGTGAGATACTGAAGACAATTGGAATTTGGGGCCTTCAGAGATGGCCATATTTCTCCTTGATGTTTCCGTGATACTAAAATAATGATTGTTTCTTTCTTATTCAGTCCTGGACGGTCCCCAGTTTCTTTCGACAGTGAAATAATAATGATGAATCATGTGTACAAAGAAAGATTCCCCAAGGTAAGGATTTCTTTTAAATGAGAAAATAATATTCAAGGGTGACTACTTATAGCCAACCCAGCAGGAAGACCCCAGAGTGAGTGCGGGAGCAGTGAGAAAGATCACCAGCTTTAAAGGCATCTAGAGGGGCAGAGGTCTTTACTGAAAGAGCTTCTGTTTCTCCACTCCAGAGCAGTGGCCAGTGGAGCTTGCTAACATTTATGTTAGCATTTTCAAAATGAAAAGGAAGATTGGTCCTGTCCAAAGATAGTTGGAAAATAGTATTTACACTTCTGCTACAAATCTCATTGAGTTCAGAATCAGGACACCACTGGGCCTGTCTCCACCTACCCTTCCCCTATTCTCCTTTATTTTTTTAAATTTGCCTGTTTGTGTTTTTTGTTGTTTAGGGGTTTGTTTTGTTTTTTGAGTCAGTCTCACTTTGTAGCAGGAACTATTGATATTTAACCCAGGCTAGCCTCAAACTCAATCCTGCCCCAGCGTTGGAGTGAATTTGCAATTCTGATAAAAAAAACTACTTGCTGTATACTCATACACTGTATAATCATATACTTCTGAGGATAGACTTGTTCCTATAGAAAGCAATTAGCCTTGTATTAGTCAGGATTCTCTAGAGTAACAGAATCTCTCTATATAAAAATGGGATTTATGGGTTGGGCAATGGTAGTGCATGCCTTTAATCCCAGCACTCAGGAAGCAGAGGCAGATCATATTTCTTTTGAGTTCAAGCCCAACCTGGTCTACAGAGTGAGTTTTAGGACACCCAGAGCTTCAAAGAGAAATCGTGTCTCAAAAAACAAACAAAAAAAAAAAAAAGAGAAAAAAAATTTATTAGACTGATTTACAGCTGTGGACCAGCTCATCCAACAATAGCCGCCTATGAACAGAAGGTCCAGTAATTAAGTAGTTGTTCAGTCCACAGGGCTGGATATCTTAGTTGGTTTTCAGCATACACCAGAATCCCAAAGAAGTAGACTCTGGTGCCAGTGAAGGAATGGACTTGTTAGCAAGAACAAGAGCAAACAGACAAAAATAAAAGATGTCTGTTACATAGGTTTCCAGCAGAAGGTATGACTCACATTAGAAGTGGGCTTTCCCACATCGAAAGATCAGGATTAAAAGTGTATATTTCCACCTCAGCGATCCAGGTTGGAAGTAGATCTTCCCACTTGAAATGATTTAACTAAGCAAAACTCCTCACAGATATGCCCAGCCATTTTTGGGTTTTAGTTAATTCAAGATGACAACCAAAATAGCAATCAGAAGCCTATCCGAGAGATAGTAGGGGTCTGAGGTGCTCAGGCCTCCTTCTTCCCTCCCTGGATTGTCTGTCCATTTGTATCTGGAGTACATGCTTCCTGCTGCTCTCAGAAGTCCTCTTAAACTGTCTAGTCTCTTGCATACACCTGACAGCTGAGGAAGATGACAAAAATGCTTCGTGCTTTTCTTTCTTGACATGTAGCAGCAAAACCTTGTAACAAGAACCCAGACCACCTGCATTTGTCTCTACTCCACTTTCTGTAAGATTGTGGACAGATTATTTAACTTTCCTGAGCTTCATTTGCCTCACTGACCACTCATAATAATAGAATCCTATTAGAAATACTCAGTAATACAAGCTTGTTATTCTGTTTAATCTGTTCTCTCTGATCTCCATGTGGTAGCCTTGAAGTAGACACAAGAATAAGAACAACAACAAAAAAAAAGAGCAGGAAAACAGCTATGAAGCCATGTTGTTGTGCTTTATAATAAAATTCCAGAGTGTTCAGTGTTGAGAAATGTATCTCACATATCTCATCCTCTTTGTACAGAGATATGCATTTACACCTAATACTGTGTGTTGGTAATTACAGGTCTTTCTTTGTCCTTCATATAAGAGGGGCTGTTGTTAGAGAACATGTTAAGGTTCCTTCCCTTTCTTCTCGCTGCTCTCACTTTTTAAAAATCCCTCTGTACACATGCTACACATACTTTTGTGTCAACATATTAGGAGTCAGAAATCACCCAGTGACAAAGACGTCAAATTCTAGAACAGTTAGGGGCCCAAGAGAGCTCTAAACCAGACCTCCATTCTTTGCTTGGGAAGAAAGAGAACTTTTGTTTCCCAGGAAGCAAAATTGTCTGAGGATTGATGATGCTTGAGTGAGATAAGGAGCAACAGTAACTCTGGACCAACCCCAGAGAATGTGTAATAAAGTCAATGGTATGAAATATGGCTAGTAAGAGACTAGCAAACCTGTGTGTTTACAGAACACTGAAAATCTTGCATTACAGGGTATGGCAAGAGACAGGTAAACCAAAATGATAGAGGGCCTTGAAGGTGTTGGGGCTGAGTTACCTGAAGTGACCTCTTCATGCCTTCCATCATTAGGTTTCCCAAGGTAGCATGAGGAAATAAGGCAAAGATCCCATCCTTCAGAATTTGCTGCAGCTAAGCTGGGACTGGAAGGGAATTATCATCTCTTTTGTTCCCAGGCCACTGCACAAATGGAAGAGCGACTAGCCGAATTCATTTCCTGTAACACTCCAGACAATGTGTTGCCCTTGGCAGATGGCGCCCTGAGCTTTATTCATCATCAGGTGATTGAGATGGCCCGAGACTGCCTGGATAAATCTCGGAGTGGCCTCATTACATCACACTATTTCTACGAACTTCAAGAGAATTTGGAAAAGCTTCTGCAAGATGTAAGTGTATTAATGTAGGGACTGATGAAACTTCCACAAGGTAATCTCAGGAATTAGCAGTGAGCCCACTTTTCCCAGCTGCTGGCCACCACCAGGTCTCCTTGCAAGTGTGTAGGAACTTCCAGATTTGGTGCTGATGAGCTCATATCCCTCTGTAGGCCTCTCTGTCACTAAAAGAAGCCTGCTTGGTTTCAGAGGAACTCAGTTCCATGAGTGTTTTTTTCTTTCTTTTGTCTTATATAAGTTATTATTTTTATTTTATTTGCATTGGTATTTTGCCTTCATGTATGTCTTGCAAAGGATGTCAGATCTTGGAGCTACAGACAGTTGTTAGCTACTATATGGGTGCTGGGAATTGAACCCAGGTCCTCTAGAAGAACAATTAGTACTCTTAATCACTGAACCATCTCTCCAGACTACCTATGCATGGTTTTCTAAAACCAGAGCTATTACTCTGTCTGAAACTCACTCCAACATTGGCAGTTGGAGTCTACCAATATCAACTAATTTTTTTACCAAAAGCAATAAGTGCAGCAGAGGTTGACCAGATGTGATGTCCCACAGCTTGAATCCTACCTCTTCAGAGGCTGAGTCAGATCCTAGTGGTTCTAAGCCAGTCTTGTCTACATATGACAAGTGTCAGGCCAGCCTAGGCTATATAGTGAGACCTTATCTCAAAACAGAGAGACACAAATAATAATACAAAATACAGTAGTGGATATATGAACTGTCTTCTACTGAAATCATTTATTTCAGCACAGCTTTCTAACTATGCTCAGCCCAGGGGAGGCAGGGTTAGGGCTTTCCTATAAATATGTTTGTTAACTGAGATTTCATTGACACAGGAATGCTAGGAAGTATCCAGTTAGTTTTCTGTATAAGTTGAATTTCTTGCTGTTGGGATAGTTTTTGCTAATCTCATCCCCAAAAATTACTACAAGCTCTTTTTCAGGGTTTACATTCTTCCCATAATTTGTCAGTTTCATCATTATTGAAAGATACTCTAATTTCTGCTGGGTCTATTCCTGCTAATTGACAAAGTCTCAACATTCCTTTTAGAATTAACTCAAAGATCTTTCCATATAAGTTTCAATTTTTATTTGATTTATGTAGTAAAAAGATCCATTCTAAGATAATATCTTCCCTCTGCATTAAAATTCCTTTGGGGGAATGTTTGGAGGGTAATATGACCACAATGCAGTTAAGATTCAAATCTACATGATCCACATGTGCCTTCTGTAATTTCTCTTCAATCTAAGCCAATTCTCTCTCAGCCTCAGCTGATAATTCCCTGGGACTATTTAAGTCCTTGTCACCACTTACAGTTTTGTTGAAATGAATTAGGTCATCAGGACCTATCCCAATAGTGTGCCATAGATGGGAAATGTCTCCTAGCAATCTTCAGAAGTAATTAAGAGTCTACAATTGAACTCTTCTAATTTGCCCCTTTTGGGGTCTTATTTTTTGTAAACCTATTTTATAACCTAAATAATTAATACAATCTCCTCTTTGTATTTTTTTCAGGAGCAATTTGTAACCCTCAACAAGTCAAAATTTTCTTTGCTTCTTCAAACATTCTTTGTAAAATATCTACATTTGAATCAGATAGTAAAATGTCATCCAAGTAATAGTAAACTAAAAACTCAAGAAATTGCTTGCTTATCATTTCCAATGACTGACTTACAAAATGCTAGCACAGGGTGGGGCTATTTACAGTCCCTGTGGGAGAATCTTCCATTGCTATAACAAATCACATCCCCACAAATTTATTGCTTTGTTAGCCACATATGGCTTTAATATTCCTCTCTGTTCTTCTGGTCCTATACATTTGACCCAGTTTGTGCTCTACTTTGTCTGAGATAAACTTCCAATCCTAAAAACTGAACATTTATGTCTTAACAGGCCAATTTTGATGCCAAGATTCTGATGAAATTATTGTTACATCCACACCTGTGTCTACCAGACCTTTGTTCATATTTTTAATTTTGGTCTTTGTTCATTTAGAGAAATTTGCCAAAATATCTGCATTATTGTTTCTCCTGAATTTTTTGTTCTCTCTTCTGTATCTGTTCTATTATCCAGAGCAATGTGGTTCCTTACAATGGGCATTAGGTTCATTAATTGCTCTCGGAAGGAGTTTTGTGTAAGATGATAGGAAACCATTGACCCGATTTGGCATTGGAACCTCTTACAGGGCCTCACACAGTCTCCCAATGGCAAAGAATTATCTTGAATATTCCTCGTTGACCTATATTCAATAGTCCAGTGCCTTCTGCATAATCCAGAAGGGAGGGATGTTTTAAATGAATTATTCTTAGAAAAAACATTATTTCTAGGAATGCCCTGTCTACAATGCCTTTTTTAGATGACCTTGTTTGCCACGATTATAACATTTGACATTTTGACTTTTCCTCAAACCTCTGGAAATCAACTCTCCTATCTATATATCATCTTGTTTATGAGATTCTATATTAATCATATCTTAAGTCCATTGCTCCAAAGGTGCTGACCTTGCCTTTAATGGCCTAATTGTTCTTTTGCATAAAGAATCGGCATTTTCGCTGGGCGATGGTGGCGCACGCCTTTAATCCCAGCACTTGGGAGGCAGAGGCAGGTGGATCTCTGTGAGTTCGAGACAGCCGGATCTCTGTGAGTTCGAGACAGCCTGGTCTACAAGAGCTAGTTCCAGGATTGACTCCAAAAGCTGCAGAGAAACCCTGTCTCGAAAAACAAAAACCAAAAAAAAAAAAAAAATCGGCATTTTCAAAAGCCAGAGATTCAATTATTATTTGTGTAACTTTTTAATTTGGTAACATTCTGTTTACTGCTGATATCACTCTTTGTAGAAAGCCCATGAATGCTTCCTTTTGGCCCTGTATAACTTTAGTAAATAACTCAATTTTCTTTCCTATTTCCTCAGTTCTGTTCCAAGCATTCAAAGGGTGTGGTCATCATATATGGTTTGCCTTTCTATAGTAGCCTAATCTCCTTCTCCAAGAACTTGATCTTGGGAGATTTCCCTACCTCTAGCTTTATTCCATTGTTCAATTAGCCTCTTATCTGAACCAGATTCTCCATTGTAATTGTGGACCAGGCTTTAAAACACCTTTAACTAATTCTGTCCAGTCTTTATTGATAATCCTGTTTCAAACTGACCATGAGTTTAACATTTGCTTCACGAAAGGTAAATGCATGCCATGTGAGACTATTGCTTCCTTGAATCTCCTTAAATCTAATATTGCCACAGCAGTGCAGTTAACTGTAACAGAGCTTTTGCCATTTGGCAATTCCTGTAAGGTTACTGGACATATTAAGATTGGTTGTTTGAAAACCCTAGGCTGTTCCTCTCTATTCTTATAATGCAAAGCTAAAATGGTTCTCCATTAAATTCTTCTGTTTGGATTTTAATATCTCTGATCTGTTTAATTAGGTTTTTCTAAGGCCTGTATCTTAGCACTCAGACTAACCAACTTTTTTAGTGATAAGACAAAAATGATAAAACTAATGATGTTTACAATTGACATTACATAAATCCCATCTAAAAATTAGTTATCCTATCATTTAATCATTCCATTTTTAAAATGTCTAGCATATTATCATACAGAGACCCAAATCCCTTCACTGTAATGTTTTTTCCCATTTTATAATTTTGGGAGGAAAAAACTCTCTTTTAACTAACTCCTCCCTTTAAGAATTCTCAGTTGTCCTACAAAGTCTACCGATGATGTTGATGAAGATGTGAGGCTTATTGCTGCTGTGTAGAACAGTAAAGACCTGACTGGATTTCAAGGCAGCTACCTAATTTGTCAGCAGCCCGAGAAGGAGGCTCAGAGAGAGCCTGAGCCTGCAACCTATGGTGGAGGGAGAAAGAGAGATATGACTCTCTGAAAAATGTACAGGGGATTGTTCAAAAAAAAACATATGTGATGGGGGAGAGGGCCTGTCTGAAGTCCAAATCAGCCAGTCTAGAGCAGGTAAGTCCTGTGGCGTTTGGAGCCCAGGTACTTATGGCGTTTCGGTGGCAACTGGAGACTGTTTCAGAGAGTCTATAAAAGGAAAATCCCAAACTCACTCAGAACCTTGGGGGAGAAAAAAAGAAAGCCCAGATGGGTGGGGCTGGAGTCCCACATACAGCTCTGGTCTGTGCTGGTGACTAAAAAGCCACAGGCAAATGGCTCTTTCATTAATTCGTGCCTCAAACATTGGGTGCCAATTGTAGCACAAATAATAAAAACCCAGCGGCAGATATTGGGATTCAACCTGAAGATGAGAAAAGCAGAGCAGACAGCCACTAGAAAGTTCTTACCACTATGAAATCTTTAGATCAAAAGAGAGCAATTTCCTGTCTCATCCCATTTTATATTCCTCTCTAGTGTTGGGATTACAGGTGTGTGCCACCACTACCTGGCCTGTATGGCTGACTAGTATGGCTTTTTTGCATTCTGATCTTCAGGCAGGCTTTATTTATTAAAGTACAGATGAAATAATCACTATAACAAAATAAAGAGTAGCTTTCTTTTAACAATTTTCTTAATAGTGAGTGTGAAGTTCCCAAAGAATTAGGGAACTGAGCTGGAAAGATGCCCCAGTGGTTAGGAGCACATAATACTCTTCAAGAGGACACAGGGTTAGTTCCTAGAATCCACATCTGGCAGCTTTACAGCTGCTTGAAATACCAGCTCCAGTGGGATCTAGTGCCTCTGGTTTCTGACCTCCATGGATACTTGCACTCTGTAAACATATCCACACAGTGTACACACATACATACATGTAATTTAAAATAAATTTTTAAATACTTTTTAAAAAAAATCTATTTTTTTTTTTTGAGACAGGGTTTCTCTGTAGGTTTTGGAGCCTGTCCTGGAACTAGCTCTGTAGACCAGGCTGGTCTCGAACTCACAAAGATCCGCCTGCCTCTGCCTCCCGAGTGCTGGGATTAAAGGCGTGCACCACCACCGCCCGGCTCTAAAAAATCTATTTATAATGTATGTGGTGTTCTGCCTGCATGTCAGAAGGCAGAGTGAACCCAGGGTCTCTGGAAAAGCAGTCTCTTAACCTCTGATCTGTCTCTCTTAACCCGTAATTTAAAATAAGAGCCAGGTGGCAGCGGTGGTAGTGCAAACCTTTAATCTCAGCACTCAGGAGGCAGAGGCAGGTGGAGCTCTGTGTTTGAGGCCAGCCTGGTCTTCAGAGTGAGTTCAGGACAGCCAGGGCTACACAGAGAAACCCTGTCTCAATAAAAAAAAAAAAAAAAGAAAGGAAGGAAGGAAATGTAAAGGTATATCATACAAAGAATTAACATCGAATGTCTTAAAAGGTTTTTCGTTTTTCTTCAGGTCAGGCTTCCGCTGTGTAGCCTGGGTTTGTTTTGAATTAGTGAGCTCCAATGGTCCTTCCACAGAGCCTCTTGGTCAGCCTAGATGGTATACATATGTTCCTAAGCACAGGTACTCTGTTCCTCCTGTGTGTAAGGTTGTTCTAAAGTGCTAAAGTCAGAGCTAGGGAATTACTTTACAAGTAAAGGCATTTTCCATGAAGCCTGATGATCTGAGTTTAATAAATAAACATAAAATGCTCAAGTCATTGTCTTGCTTAAAACCTTCAGACCTCTTCTCAGACTGACTGACTGTCCCTTAAGTTAGGTATTAGTGCCTTTGCGGGAACACTTGAGTGCTCACTAATTGGCCAATTACCAAATTTTTTCCAACTCTTATTTACTAGGCTCTTGCAATAGAGAAGAGAAATTCAATGCAGACTGTGTCTCAAAGAATTTGCTGTTGACCCTTCATCGTACAGTTCCACATTTCTTCCTGTGCAGTCTAGTCCTGTTTAACCCACCCACAGTAGGATAATGGTGTAAGCAACCTTTTTTTTTCTGTGTAGGCTCACGAGCGCTCAGAGAGCTCAGATGTAGCCTTTGTGATGCAGCTGGTAAAAAAGTTGATGATTGTCATTGCCCGCCCAGCTCGTCTCCTGGAATGCCTGGTGAGTCAACTTGGTTGATGTACAAGTGAGGAATAGGGAATGTAAAGGAAGAAAGGAAGTGTCTTGCCAACAACAACAAAAAAAACAAACTGGCAGTACCATTAACATTTCTATTGGTGATTATTTTTTAAAATATGATTTGCAAGCACTGGGTGGGGCAGCAGTAATCTTTTAATCTTGCAGTACCCCCATGCTAAATCAGCTGTGATTGAGTGTATTCCAGCAGGGCTCCAGGCTGACCACCTGAACATACCTGACAGTGCTACCTGGCAAATAGAATCCAACTTGTAACGAGTGACTAGGCTAAACTGTCTTAAAATCAAAAGCTCCTGCGCTTACTTCTAAGAAGACTACACTATGCTTAGAAAACCATCTAGAGGTGACATATAAGACAGCTTTGTTCCATGATCTGTAACTCCTGTTTCTGGATGTTTAGGAACCAGGATGTATGCTTTAATTTCTTTCCCTATGATATGTGTTTTAATGCCAAGAAAGGCAGCAGCGTGCACTTGTATCTCTTCCTACTCACCACCTCTTTTCTCTGTTACAGGAATTTGACCCTGAAGAATTCTATCACCTGTTAGAAGCAGCTGAGGGTCATGCCAAAGAGGGACATGGAATTAAATGTGACATTCCCCGCTACATTGTTAGCCAGCTGGGCCTCACACGGGATCCCTTAGAGGGTGAGCATGCTTAGTGGCTATAAAGAAGAGATTTAGAATAGATGTGGACATAACATGACCTCAGGGATCTCAGGACTACAGGAGACGCTGTGATCTCTGCCATTACACAGCCTGTCCTTTGGAATCACTGTTCATATTTGCCTGTTGTATCCTAGAAAACCTTTCCTTAGGCCCAGCTAGGTTGGATTTAGAGCCTCAGATCAAACAAGGTCACCAAGGAAGGACCATAATCAACATTTTAAAAAATGATCACCTTTCTACATACTTCCCTCTCCTACTGGCCACCTAACAAGCCTTGTCCAGTTTTTGCTTTAGAGCTTAGCTCTGTTCTTCTGGATTTCATGATGAGCTCCTTTATGAACCTTGGGCTTCCCTGTCCTGCTCTGTAGTTCTACCTCTAGCTTCTTGCTTTCCTGCCCTAATAAGTTAAATAGTCTTGGCCTAAAGGATGGGTACTAGAAACCTCCCTTAGTTAGGCCCTGATATCCAGGAAATGCCCCAAGTTGGAGAGAAACTTTTCTAGACTATGCCAGGCCTTGTAAGTGGCACTGACCTTCTAGAAATAGTAGAGTAATAGCACTTGCCTTATTTACTGATGATAGACACCACAGAACTAGGTTTACATTTCCGGCTGTTACAGTATCAATACCTGCCCCACATGCACGTGTTGTGTGATCTGAGGGTGTTACTGAAGCGCCTATCACTGCTATGCAGTTTCCTCTGCTCTCCTTGTTGTGTTTCAGAGATGGCCCAGCTGAGCAGCTATGACAGTCCTGATACTCCAGAGACAGATGATTCAGTGGAGGTAAAGATCTTGAGCTTTTGCTGCAATCTTGGGAGACTGAGCCCTGTGAAGCCCTATAAGTTTGCTTTAAAAGAATATCTGGGAACTAGATAGCTCAGCAGTTAAGAGCACTTGCTGCTCTTCCAGAGAACCCAGGTTCAATTCCCAGTATGCACATTGATGACAAAACAACCAACTATAATTAGTTCTAGGAGATCAGTGCCCTCCTCAACCTCCATGGATACAGTCACACATACATACATGTGGACAAATACTCATACACATAAAACAACAATAATAAAGTTAAAAAGTAAGTCTTTAACAATAAAAGAAACAGCTAAAGGGATGGGTCGTTGGTGCTGCCAACAGTGAGAAGTCAAAGGTTTCTGGGAAAGAATAGGCAGGAGCTGCGTTGGTGCTCACCTGAGACTGGGTGCACAGCTTCCCCAAGCATTATATGCTCTGAAGATCACACCAACTTCCTTTTCCTTTGTCTTCCAGGGTCGTGGGGCATCTCTGCCAAGTAAAAAGACCCCCTCTGAAGAGGACTTTGAAACCATTAAGCTCATCAGCAATGGCGCCTATGGGTAAAGGCATGGGTTAGATTGTGACCAGGACTGAATCAGCCCTTGGTCTCTTCCTTCTGAAAGTGTATGATTCCCAATCCCCTGGGAAAAAGATGCCCCAAGGTGGACCCATTTCCCTCCTTGAATTCTGGAATGTCAAGAGTTCAGTTTCCTCTGGCATCCAAACATTGGCTTTATTCCCGGGCCACCTGTCTTGGTTGCACTCATCTGAGTTCTGGAAACATTGAGCTGGGTCCTCAGGACCTGCTCTGCCAGGAAATTGAAGAGTTGGTTGGGCCAGAAGCCAGATTCTTCTTAGGAGTAAGCATATTCTCAAGATTTTTTGTTGTTTTGTGCACTTAGATGGGATGAAGAGGCAGTTTGGGGTTATGGAATATACAGTTGAGGTACTAAGAGCCCCTGGGTGCTGGGCTGGGCTGGCTGTCTTCCCCAGGGCCGTCTTTCTGGTGCGGCACAAGTCCACTCGGCAACGCTTTGCTATGAAGAAGATTAATAAGCAGAACCTGATCCTACGGAACCAGATCCAACAAGCATTTGTGGAGCGCGACATACTGACGTTCGCTGAAAACCCCTTTGTGGTCAGCATGTTCTGCTCCTTTGAGACCAAGCGTCACTTATGCATGGTGATGGAATATGTTGAAGGTACTATGGGAGCGTGGCCTGTGTGGAAGTCAGAGTGTAGTCTGAGCCTTTGGCCTAAATAAGAACCAGCTTCTTTGTCCAGTAGTGAAGCTTTAGGCTCCAGCTTTCAAGACCTGTTTGTCATCAGTTTCTGCTTAGGAACTACTAAGACCACTGGCTACAGTGAGCACATAGCTCCACAGTTAGAAAGGTGAACAGATATAGTAACCAGCAACTAGAGAGTCTACTTCCCAACGTCTATGCAGACAGGGATAGACGCTTTAGATAGCAGCTTCAGAAGTCCAAAGTAGGGCTCTGCAATAACTTGTGAAGGGGCCATCCTAAGCCTTGTCAAACAGTCTAGGAATAGACTAGGAAAGGGGCAGGCAGCAGCTTTGCAGTGGCCCTTCCTCTGACCCTCACTCTGTACAGCTACAAACATATTTTCCCTAAGGCTTAAAGCTGAACTTGAATAAAGCTTTTACTTCAGTGGGTATTTGCTGGAGGTTTAAATGTTACTTTAGTCAGAAACAAACAAACACAAATGTTTTAGCAGATACATTTGATGAGTATGGTATTCACATCCTACAAAACTTAGTCTTATTCCTGCAAGTTGTTATGAAGGTATGAAGGCTTGGATTCTTTCCTTCTGTCACCTAAATCCATTTCCTGCTTTCTAGTACCTGTCTCCTACCTACACTAGTAGCAGAAGGGCTGGAGTCACAAGCTCCAGCAATAGACTATTCTGTGAGGCTATCTCCTTAAGGACTGCAAAGCCTGAGAACTGGCTGGAACAGGGTACTGGAACATGATAGCCTTTCCTCATGATAGCTTGGGCTTTTTACAGGGGGAGACTGTGCCACTCTGCTGAAAAACATTGGGGCCCTGCCTGTGGATATGGTGCGTCTGTACTTTGCAGAAACTGTGCTGGCTTTGGAATACTTACACAACTATGGCATTGTGCACCGGGACCTCAAGCCTGACAAGTATGCCCACTGTCTATTTCTGTTGATCGGGTCCTTCTCTTAAGTCTATTGATAAGTAGTACAAACACAAAGTGTTTAGATCATCTTAGAATGGCTACTAGGAAAGACAAGAAACTAAGCAAAACAAAGAAATTAGCACATCTAATAATGACTATAGAAAATAGCATTGGAACAGGTAGAGGTAGCACACGCCTTTAATCCCAGCAGAGGCAGGCAGATCTCTGTGAGTTCGAAGCCATTCTGGTCTACAGAGCAAGTTCCAGGATAGCTAGGACTATACATAGAAACCCTGTCTTTAAAAAAGAAGAAAATAGCTTTCATATTATGCAGACTCATGTTCAGATGGCCACTCATGCTTGTTAACTGAATCAGTGTTTTAATTAAAATTTTTAAGTCTCAAATTCCTTTCTTCTGAAATGGAAAACAGCACATTTTCTGTGCTGAATATTCTAGAAACAGCCCGCTTTCTCCACTCCTTCCCCTGCTTTACCTTTGTTGGTGCTGTGAATCAAAACCAAGCTCTCATGCATGATAGTGAGATACTCCACCACTGTACAGCATCCCCAGTTCCAGAACAGTTTGGAGACACTTATCACAGAACTTAGTAGCTTACAAAACATGTTTCTTACTCAGATGGTGAACCAGGTAGGAAACCTGACTTTGTTTCAGATAGTTTGAGTTTGTGGCCTGGGCAGCTGACATGGAACCCATGAAAGAAGTCAGGACCAAGCAGAGCAGTGGTGGTGCATGCCTTTAGTCCTAGGACTTGGGAGACAGAGACAAGAGGATTTCTGTGAGATCAAGGCCAGCCTGGTCTACAGAGCAAGTTCCAGGACAGTCAAGGCAATACAGAGAAACCCCATCTCAATGAATGAATAAATGAATGAAGTTGGGACTAGGGATAGTAATTTGGGAACTCTAGAATTGGGGGGGGGCAGAGTGAAGCCCTTAGCATTAAGAAAAATGGCTCCAGCAAAGTATGTAAAGCGGTCTCTGGTCCTAGTTCCTGCCTCCCAAATCAAGGGCAGGGAAAAAGGTTTTATCAGTTTTCCTTCTCCCTGAGATGGATGGATCCTGTAAGTCCCTCAGCTTATGGAAGGATTGTTAATGACTATAGCAGCTTCTTTAGGATGACTGACCTCAGCCCTGGAGGCAGTCTCTCCTGCCAATACCTGTTCAGGTATATAATGCAAGTGAAACAACAAAGAAATGGAGTTGCAAGGAGGGACAGAAAATGGTACTCACAAACCATGGCTGCTACTTACTTTATAGCTGCCTAGCTCCCCATTTGTGTTTCTTGGTACCATGCAGAGGCTAAATCAGTACTAAGGAACAGTTGGGAAATAACTCTATGATTTTATTTCTGTGATCTCACAGCCTTCTGATTACATCAATGGGACACATCAAACTCACTGACTTTGGACTTTCTAAAATTGGCCTCATGAGTTTGACAACCAACTTGTATGAGGGCCACATTGAAAAGGATGCCCGGGAGTTCCTGGACAAGCAGGTAAGAAGCATGGGGAAAAACTTGGGAGCTGAAATTCAGGACTCAGAATAAGACCTTGGAGCTACTTGCTTATAATCTATGCCTGAGTATTAACATGGGAATTCCACATTTTTGCCTTTAGTTTCTGGGAAGCACTGAATGGGTAGCATATTTGGAAAACAGGATGAGCCCTGAGAAAATGGATATAAAATTTTCCCTGAAATTTGGATGAGATAGCTGTCTTAACTGTTGATGCATTTTCTTGTGAGATCAGCCTGAGGCACAGTTCTCCTGAATGTGTTCCAGGAACAAACTTCCACTGGGTGCTGTGCCATTTTCTCTAGAGCAGCCCATGGCCGTTTTGTGACTTGATATTTCAGGTTGAGGTGGCACAGGTAACTGTTAGGTCCTATTCTGGGGTAGGAACCAACTCGAGGGCTGGAGAGATGGCTCAGAGGTTAAGAGCATTGCTTGCTCTTCCAAAGGTCCTGAGTTCAATTTCCAGCAACCACATGGTGGCTCACAACCATCTGTAATGAGGTCTGGTGCCCTCTTCTGGCCTGCAGGCATACACACAGAATATTGTACACATAATAAATAAATATTTAAAAAAAAAAAAAAAGGAACCAACTCGAAGACCAGATCCGAAGGAGAGTTTAGAGTGGCAGTTTTAGGCTAGAATTAGATATTTTGGTTAATTAGAAAAGACAAACCCTACTGACTAAGAGCTTTAGCTCTGTTTCCCTGGGATTGATGTTGGTCCTATTTATAGTTAAGGTAAGCTACCTCTTCATTCAGAGGTTCCTCTGCTCCAGCACTAGGAACACCCCTTTGCTGTCATGCCAGCAAGCTGCCTCAGGATCCTGAGCCAGCCTGCCTTCTCTGTGTTCAGGTATGCGGGACCCCGGAATACATAGCACCTGAGGTGATCCTGCGTCAGGGCTATGGGAAGCCAGTGGACTGGTGGGCCATGGGCATAATCCTGTATGAGTTCCTGGTGGGTTGCGTCCCTTTCTTTGGAGACACTCCGGAGGAGCTCTTTGGGCAAGTGATCAGTGGTAGGTACTGTCCCAGATCAGTGTGGAGTCAGGCTGTATGCATACAGCTGGGAGGCTCTTGTGCTCTTTTTTCTGAATGGGTGCTTAGTAGGCATGTGTCCGCTTGCACACACATGCTGTTTCCTGGGGCTTCCTCTGTGTTCATGTCGTTCTTGTGTAATGGTGTTCTGTGGTGTCTATGAGTGTGAGTTCTGTGTCTAGAGTAAATGGCAGATGAGCTAGAGCTTCAGGAGCGGGAAGTCACTTTTTGCAATGCCCACACTGGATCAAGGAGCAATTTATGTTCTGGGGACTGTTGAGACTCCCTTAGGAAGGGGCAAACCTGTAGGACTTTAGGAACTGGGGTCCCAGACAAGGCTTTGAGGAGCTCTAAACCTGACTTTTTTCCTTCCTTATACTTTTCTTTTTCTGCATCTCCCCGCACTCTACCCAGAATTTTTCCTTTCTTTCTTACCCATGATCCTTCAGATGAGATTGTGTGGCCTGAAGGTGATGATGCGCTACCCCCAGATGCCCAAGACCTCACTTCCAAACTGCTTCACCAGAACCCACTAGAAAGACTGGGCACAAGTAAGTTGGGTTTTTCTCTTGTTTCTCACCACTTGGGAAGGAGCCAGGGAGGTTGGGTCTGTGTGCTCTAAGGTTCAGTGGAAAGTCCCTCTTCTTGATCCTGAGACTCTGCCCTATTCCTGTAGGCAAAGAAGGAAGAAGAGTCCTTGAACTGAGACTTCCCAGGCTTACTTTCTCACAGTTTAGCTTCTTATTTATTTATTTATTTATTTGGTTTTTCGAGACAGGGTTTCTCTGTAACTTTGGAGCCTGCGCTGGAACTAGCTCTTGTAGACCAGGCTGGTCTCAAACTCACAAAGATCCACCTGCCTCTGCCTCCCGAGTGTTGGGATTAAAGGCGTGCACCACCACCGCCCGGCTCAGTTTAGCTTCTCATATGACCCAATGACCTACACTCTATGCAGCTAATCTCGTCCTGCCCTCTATCTGCAGGTAGTGCCTGTGAAGTGAAGCAGCACCCATTCTTCATGGGTCTGGACTGGACAGGACTTCTTCGCCAAAAGGCTGAATTTATACCTCAGCTGGAGTCAGAGGATGACACCAGCTATTTTGACAGTAAGACTACTGGTGGGGTGAAGTGAAACATGAACCATATTTTTTGGGAAATGTCTATGCATCCCTTGGTCAGGAGCAACTGCTCAGGGCCCTGCTGGTGCCATCAGGATGGGACCAACAAGGGCACGCAAGTTAATTAAACTGTGTATTTGGTCTAGCCCGTTCAGAACGATACCACCATGTAGACTCTGAGGATGAAGAGGAAGTGAGTGAGGATGGCTGCCTTGAGATCCGCCAGTTTTCTTCCTGCTCTCCAAGGTTCAGCAAGGTGTGACTTAAGGAAGTCCAGGCTGCTAAGGGGTTGGGAGAAGAGAGCCTGTTGAGGGATATACTTAGGGCAGGCTCAAGAAATTTGACAGGACTACTTCCAGAAAAAGAGATCAGAGGTCTAGGGTTACATACAGCAGGAGCTTCTAGGATCATCCTAGTCCCTACCAGAGTCAGGTCAACAGAACAGCTTCTGCAAATGAGCAACTTGGATGGAGAAGGGCATAAGTGGGGGGGGGTCCCCTTAAATCTCTGGCTGTCAGATTCCAAGGAGACCCTTTGTTCCTTGGAAGATATAGTTGTCAGAGCCATTCCATGTGTCTCCTGTGCCCACAGGTTTACAGTAGCATGGAACGGCTTTCCCTGCTTGAGGAACGCCGGACACCACCCCCAACTAAGCGCAGCCTGAGTGAAGAGAAAGAAGATCGCTCAGATGGCTTGGCAGGGCTGAAGGGCAGAGACCGCAGCTGGGTGATTGGTTCCCCCGAGATGTAAGCACCCAGGGCTCACCAGGGTGGGTTCATCCCTTGGTTGTTGTATCAGATGCTGGAGGGGGTGGGTGTTGGTAGTTAAATGACATTTGCCAGGAAAGTCTGGGAAAATGTATGAAAAGGTCTGTGACTATAATTTTGCCCCTAAGGTAGTCTCAGCAGAGTCAGGAGAGGAGGGAGACAACCTGGGCCACTTTCCCCTATGATACCTGGGCCCTCTGTTTTGCAGATTACGGAAGCGGTTGTCTGTGTCTGAGTCATCCCACACAGAGAGTGATTCAAGTCCTCCAATGACAGTGCGACACCGGTGTTCAGGCCTCCCTGATGTGCCTCGTTGCCCTGAGGAGACCAGTAGCACCCCTCGGAGGCAACAACAGGAGGGTATATGGGTCCTCCCACCCCCATCTGGAGAGGGGTCATCTGGGCCTGTCACTGAACGACCATTGGAGAGGCAGCTGAAGCTGAATGAGGAGCTTCCTGGCCAAAGCAGTGGGTCTTGTCCAGGTGTGGCCCAGAGGACGGTGAAATACATAGGCTGGAATATACTACAGGGAGGGAGGCTTAGCCACATTGCAGGTCTCATTATTTACTTGGGCCCACAGCCACAGAGGCACAAGGCCATGGGACCCCACAGCTGGCTGAGGAAGCTGCAGCCAAAGCCATCAGTGACCTAGCTGTGCGTAGGGCTCGTCACCGGCTGCTCTCTGGGGACTCTATAGAGAAGCGCACCACTCGCCCTGTCAACAAAGTAATCAAGTCTGCTTCAGCTACAGCCCTTTCCCTCCTCATTCCTTCAGGTAAGGCCAATAGGGAACTAAGATCAAACTCACAGGAAGGACACTGAAGCTGCAGGTCTGCAGGCGTCTGTGCAGCAGGTATATGTGTATGTGTAAGCAGGTGTCTGGGAGACTACCCCTTAGCATGCAAGTAGAGGTCTCTGAAGATTCATTCTGATGGCTGTTATGTACGGACAAAAGCTAATATTCAAATCATCAATGTTAAAGGCTCTTGACCTTGAATTGAATACCTTGTCTGACATCTTTAAGCCTTAAGTTGATATTTTTTGTTTATTTTGGTTGGGTGGTTTTGGTGTTGGGTTTTGTTTGTTTGTTTGTTTGTTTTGTTTTGTTTTTTGAGACAGGGTTTCTCTGTGGCTTTGGAGCCTGTCCTGGAACTAGCTCTGTAGACCAGGCTGACCTCAAACTTAGACATCTTCCTGCCTCTACCTCCTGAATGCTAGGATTAAAGGTGTGCACCACTGCCCAGCGAGTTCTTCATTTTTAAAATGTGGATATATGGAGCTGGAGAGATGTTTCAGTGGACTCAGGTTAAATTTCCAGCACGCACATAGTAGTTCACAACTGTCTAACTCCAGTTCCAGGGGCTCCAACACCCTCACATAGACATTCAGGCAAACGTCAATTCACATAAATCAAAATAAATCATTTATAATGAGCTCACAGGATAGCTGTGATGTTCACATGCTTATGCCGTGCTTACATAGCCCATTATATACACATAAGTGCTAGCTACACCATTTACCTGTACCCAGTAAGTTCTGGTCTAGGTAAGGGTGCTTTGTGAAATCAAGTCCTGCAGGGAAGGTGAACTTTAGGTCTGTCCATGACTAAGAGTGGGCTGGGATCAACAACCTGGGATCATGGCCAGGTCAAGATCTCTGATCACTAAGTCTTGATTTCTCTTCCAGAACATCACACCTGCTCTCCATTGGCCAGCCCCATGTCCCCGCATTCCCAGTCATCTAATCCGTCTTCCAGGGACTCTTCTCCAAGCAGGGACTTCTTGCCAGCTCTTGGCAGTTTGAGGCCTCCCATCGTCATCCACCGAGCTGGCAAGAAGTATGGCTTCACCCTGAGGGCCATTCGTGTCTACATGGGTGACTCAGATGTCTACACTGTACACCACATGGTGTGGGTATGTCTGGCCAGGCAGAGCGTTGTTGCTCCCACTTCCCCTTACCGGAACTATCTGCCCTCCCACATTACTCACAGAAACCAAAGGGTGGTGGTCAAGGGGTCACAGCAGCAGAACCAGGGTCCAAAGTAAAGACTCTTCTCTTCCTGAGACAGCATGTGGAGGATGGCGGTCCAGCCAGCGAGGCAGGACTTCGTCAGGGTGATCTCATCACCCATGTCAATGGTGAGCCTGTGCATGGGCTGGTCCATACAGAAGTGGTGGAGCTTGTCCTGAAGGTTAGTGCGGAAAATGTCGTCTGTGTGAGGTATGAATGCCCTAGACTTGCGAACTAGCCGTAAGGGGAGTGGGCATGGCAGGTACACATATATGTTGCATTAAGGACAGATGTAGGGACATACAGAATTTGAATGTGCAGTACAGGAGATTTCCTCCATATGGTAATTAGCTTTTGCTGGCCAAAACCCAGTGACTCTTCTAAACTGCAAGTGAGACTGATGAGCACTTTGAAGTGCCACTTGGAACCACTTTCTATCCTGTGAGGGAAAATAGCACTTGTTCAATGTTGGTTTGTAAGAGCATGAGCTGGAGCTGTGGTGCAGCAAAGGGCAAGACAAGAATATAGCACCTCCCTTAGCAGAGTGTCATGCTTTTCTTTGCTTGGCTTCTCAGAGTGGAAACAAGGTATCAATTTCAACAACTCCCTTGGAGAATACATCTATCAAAGTGGGGCCAGCTCGGAAAGGCAGCTACAAAGCCAAAATGGCCCGAAGGAGCAAACGGAGCAGGGGCAAGGATGGGCAAGAAAGGTGAGACAGACTTGGCCCAGAGGTCCGCCCTGAGAACCTGGGTGCTCACATTTGCTGTACCCTGCCCAGTGTGCTGTGCCCTGTGCAGCTCAGCTTTGCCTTTGCCTCTGTAGCAGAAAAAGAAGCTCCCTGTTCCGGAAGATCACTAAGCAGGCCTCCTTGCTGCACACCAGCCGCAGCCTTTCTTCCCTTAACCGCTCCCTGTCATCAGGAGAAAGTGGTCCAGGATCTCCCACACACAGCCACAGCCTCTCCCCCCGTTCCCCTCCTCAGGGCTACCGGATAGCCCCTGATGCTATGCACTCAGGTACAAGGGGTTCCCTGCAGATCAGAAACCATCCCTTGAGAAATAGGAATGAACCTGAGACCCACTCTAAATCTCTTTTGAGCCCACCCTTGAAGATCCAGAAGTCTTGGGAGGAGTTTATGGAGGGGAGTGGATAAAGTAGACTCTAGTCCACCAGTAATATAAAGTGGGCATTCCCAGGACTATGTTCTGCCTTGCAACTTAGTCACTTCTAATAAGTAACATTGATGTGCTGTTTTCTGTTGGTCTGTCTTTCCATCCATACAACTATCCAAAGTGGGAGGGAATTCATCGCAGAGCAGCTCTCCCAGCTCCAGTGTACCCAGTTCCCCTGCTGGCTCTGGACATACACGGCCCAGCTCCCTACATGGTCTAGCACCCAAGCTCCAACGCCAATACCGCTCTCCACGGCGCAAGTCAGCAGGCAGCATCCCACTGTCACCATTGGCCCACACCCCTTCTCCACCAGCAGCAGCAGCTTCTCCTCAGCGTTCTCCATCGCCTTTGTCTGGACACGGAGCCCAGGCCTTTCCTACCAAACTTCACTTGTCTCCTCCACTAGGTAGGCAGCTTTCACGGCCCAAGAGTGCAGAGCCACCCCGCTCTCCACTGCTTAAGAGGGTGCAGTCTGCTGAAAAGCTGGCAGCTGCACTGGCAGCATCTGAGAAAAAGTTAGCCCCTTCCCACAAGCATAGTCTTGACCTAACCCACGGCGAGCTAAAGAAGGAACTGCCATCCAGGGAGGTCAGCCCTCTGGAGGTGGTTGGAACCAGAAGTGTGCTGTCCGCAAAAGGGCCACTTCCAGGAAAAGGGATGCTGCAGCCTGCTCCTTCAAGGGCCCTTGGGACCCTCTGGCAAGATCGAGCTGAACGCCGAGAGTCACTGCAAAAACAAGAAGCTATTCGGGAAGTAGACTCCTCAGAAGATGACTCTGATGAGGAGCCTGAGAACAGCCAGGCCACACAAGAGCCAAGATTGGCCCCCCAACCAGAAGCAAGCCAGAATGTACCCCCTAAAGTTTCAGGAGAGGGTAGGGAAGAAGACACTTTCTTGCACAGGAATCTAAAGAACCAAGGTCCTGTACTCTCAGGCCTATTGACAGGGGTCATATTAGGTTCCCCCCAAATAGAAGTTCCTGGGCTCTCCCAGAGGAGGCTCTGGAGGCCACAAGCCTTTGAGGAAGCTACTAGTTCTTTAGAAGCCTCCAGCCTGAGTAGGTCTGGGCCCACAAGCCCCACCTCCTCTGAAGGCTGCTGGAAAACCCAGCACCTCCACGCACTAGCTGCACTTTGTCCCAGCTCTTCAGAACTTGCCTCTGCTAGTTGCTTTGCCACCTCCACCTCTGGAAAGCCAGGACCATGGTCCTGGAAATTCCTTACTGAAGGTCCAGACAGGGCATCCCCAAACAAGAAGATAACAAGGACAGGTGAACCTGCTAACTCCCAAGATTTGGAAACCACAGTTCCAACTCTTCCTAAGAACCCGTCTCCTAAGCAGAAGTCACAGTCACCTGGTGTCCCTGGGCTGACCCATCCACTTCATGAGGTCCCCAGCCAAAACTGGGTATGGGAGTCTGATTTTGAACAAATGGAGAGAGAGGAGCCAGTCCTGAACATTATGGAAGTGCCTGATGCCTCAGGCGATAGGAGGCAGGGCATTCCATGCAGAACCTACCCCCTCAGCCCAGAAACTGGGCCCAGCCTGCTCTGGAGAAGCCAAGAACCTGGGGGCCAGCAAAAGCATCAGAACTTGGCACTGGCATCAGATGAGCTTTTAAAGCCAACATAGCAGTTGGGTTTGCTTTCCTTGCACTCACCTGTGTAATACATCCTCATGAAAACCATCCTGGCCTTTGTTTGCTTCTTTCTATTGGTCATTGTACACAGGACTCTAGGTCAGGGGCTGTTGCTCCTGGGATTATAATGATTAAATTCCTAGTCTCAGCAAGGGAACTCAATCCAGCTGCATTTCTCAGATCATCTAGGTTCTGAGCTCAGACATGGGTGTTGAGAGTAAGGAGTGACTCAGGAAAGAGTGGGCAAAATGTAGTACACACAATATACCTACTATATCAAAAAACAAAAAGAACTCAAAGTGAAACAAAGTTTGACAGTTTGAAGACAAACTGGTTTACCATCCTTCTGCATAGCCAGCCGTCAGTGTACATGATGAACAAAGCAGGGCCAGCCCTGAGATTCTGTAGTTAAGAGAGCACTGAGTGGCCACTAACATTCCTGCTTGCTTGGTAAGGAAGTGAGCTTTTTTCCTGCCCTAGGCATCATACTCAGTTTGGGCAGAGCTGGGACTAGAACTCAGGCCTCTGACTCTAGAACCTGTATTTATTTATCTTCTAATTTTTGTGTCTTAGCAAGTAAACAAGAAAAAGTAAAACAAGAAAAGTAAAAGGAAGTGACTAGTTTGGATATATTTATATTGAGCTATATATGGGGTATCAAGAAGGTAATAAAATATATGGAAATGAGAGCCATATTTTATAAACAATGACACCCCTGTGCACAGCAGCATAAAGGAAGTGGGTCAGGAGGTAAAGCTCGGTGGTAGAAATGTTCGGCATGAGAACAGTCTGAGTCCAGTCAGTAACACTCAAGATTCAAGAGAGGAAAGAATTTCAAGCTAGGAATAGTGACTGGGTACAATGCTGCTGAGAAGACACGAAATGAAAACGATTGCCTATTTGGTGACAGATTGTTCTGGGCTGTTGTGGGGTGGGGTTTCTGCTGGTAGATTTTGCAGCCCTTAATCATTAGAACTGTAACTTGAGGGTCGTGTTGGTGGAAGTGGCAGGGAAGAAACAGAAAACATGCATGGTACCCAGAGGTAGGTAAGAGGAGCCAGGCTTGGTGTGTCAAGGCTGGAAGATGTGTCTGGCCTCTGTGGTAAGGCCAGAGTTGCAAAATGCCCGAGCTGATGGTTATGATTTAATGCCTACCACTGAGAGAAGTACTGAGAGACTATAAAGTCAGTACATCAGCCCACTGTAGCTTGCAGCTTTGCCATTCTGCATGGAGAAGATGGTGACCACCAAAAATGAGATTGACAGTAAATAACAGGTATCCTGTACAGCATGAACTGAAGCCTTTCTACATGAAGGCTATATGCTAGTAGCTAGAGTCACATATGGTTTACTTGTTTTAGAACAAAAGGTACACCAGGTGCTGTGATTATAGAGTGAGTAGCATCACAGGACAGGGAGCCAGGCTTGGCATGACAAGGCTAGAAGACTTGGTGGCTCCAAAGGATACCTGGTCCATCTGGGATGCCTTCCCTGTAATAGCTTAAATAAAATGCTGCAGGATCCCTGGCAGCTACAGTTGGCCAAAACGCTGCAGATCCCCCGAGCTGTGGCAGTGGGCAGCAGGTCCTGAGAGCAGCACGTCCTAGGGAAGAGAGAAGGGGTGAACAGCAGAGAGACAGAAGAGGGGAAGGGCAGAAGCTGCCACTTCGAGAGGTAAACCGAAAAAGGAAGAGACTAGAGCTGCAAGCACTAAGGAAGATCTGCCTCTCAGCGGACAGGGGAGGGAGTGGGCTCCTGTTCCATATTAGCTGCACAGGCTGGGCTGGTGCACTGGGTACTGAAAACAGGTCACAGGCCTGGAACACCACAGGACAGCTGAAAGGGTGACGATTGTCTCATGTCAGGATCTGATCAAAAGCACTTGCAATTTCCCGGAAACAGTCCTAGGAGGTTGGAAGTGAGTGGGAGGAAACACAGCCACCAAGCATCTTAGTGATGTAAATACAAGGGTGTCAACCAAGTACAGTCGTGCTCCCTTTGAGAACACTGCTGTGTGTGAGGAGTTTCTTAGCAGTAGTATCAGGTTTGTTTTAGCCTATCTCTTCCCTGGCTGTAGTCTAGACAGGTTGTCTGGTTTACACGTGCAAGGGAACAGTGCACAAGCCCATCAACAAGGCGGGACTATCAGAAGATAATTAAACCTACATAGAAAAGGATCACCTGGGGATCATACAGAACGAGATAAAGGAAACCCAAAAGGGGCATAACACTGCCACAGCCAGTACAAAAAAAAGAAAAAGAAAAGAAATGAGATCCTTAATTAGAAAGAAGCTAGGCCTGCCAGATATGGTGGAGCACACTGCTAATCCTAGAGGCAGTTGGGGTGGCAGAGGCCATCCTGGTCTACATAGTGAGCTCCAGGGTAGCAGGGCTACATAGACCCTAATAACAGCAAACCCACCATGGCAGCAGGCAGTCAAGTCCTGAACCTCAGGCAGGAGGCAGAAGGAACACCAGGAATGGCAGGAGCCTTGTAACCTCAAAGCCCACCCCTATTGAGATACTTCTAACAAGGCCACACCTCCTTGCCCTAACCAAACAGTTCTATCAACTGAGGACCAAGTATTCAGACATGAGCCTATGGGAGCCATTCTATTCAGACCACAACACCCTGTATGAACGTGATACATCCAATGTTCTGAATAGGAGATATCTTACAGTGGAGATCCTGGGCAGGAGAAACATTGGCCTAGACATAGCAGGTGAATTCAGTGATAAGAGGCCTAAGATGAGACTAGAAAAGCTGTCTAGCTGAAACATGTCATCTTAAGTCTAAAATAGGGGTGATCCAGCTGAGAAAAACAGGTGAGAGGAAATCAAATCCAAATTATATACGAAGTGTGACATTGTTTGCAATTCAACAGAAAGGAGAGGTGTTGTGTGGCTCTAGGCAGGTGTGCAGGTTGGGTTGGAACTATGAGGGAACTGATACTCAACCTTGTATTTGAAGTCCAAAATGCCTATGAGATACTATGTCCTGGTGGAGCTTTCAAAAGTGGGGTGGGAATGATATAATTTTGACTGTCTTGGTATTAAACATGCACGGTTCAAGCCTTGTACTTAGGACACAGCAGGGAATAAAACAAGGTAAGTAAACAGACATTCCCTGACGGAGCCATGTGGATAAAGTGCTGTGCAGAGGACAAGAGGCTAAGATTAGTAAGTCTACTTGTAACCTCAGAGTAGAATGAGAAAAATGCTTATTTCTGGGCATGAGAACCAATTAAATGCATTTATTAGTAGGAATGGATATTAATTTTTTCAATGAGTGTTTTATCCTGCTTGGGGTAGATAGGACTGGTTAAATGTTGGTTTCGTCACACAGAAGGGAGAACCTCTAATGGTCCCAGTTTAGCCTCCAAGACTGCAGGACCATACTGTTCTCCCTACCAAGCCCACCACCCTCCATGCCAAGAAGACAGAAAAGTGCTTCACTGTAATATTTTTATTGGCATCTGGAGCAAGTCGGCCAGACCATCCCTGTCTTGAAGAAGGTCCAAAAAAAAAAAAAAAAAGCCCCAACAATGTTTTTGCCTTGCCTTCCCCCCACCCATCCCCACCACTGCACAGTAATGTCTGGTGACAACAGTTGTAAAAGTGGTCTAGGAACTACATTATAAATTGTCCCAACACAAGACACAATTGGCTTCCTTCTGAGTCAGGTATTTTTACATAAACTACATGAATTTTTTTTATTACACCAAAGACAACAGAATAGATTTTCACAAGAAACAACAGTACCAAAGTTACATGCGAGAATTTGTAAAGAAAAAGCTGGTTGTCACAAATGGCTAGAGCTAAGTCAAAACTGAGCAGCTGGCAGCAAAGGACCATGCACAGACCCTCTGGTTTATGATGCCATGGAAACCTCACGAAGATTTACTCTGGGATCTTAACTGGCAACAGAGATCATCCTAGAAACCAGAAATTGCTCAGATAAAAATTTTTTTCTAGCTCAGGAGAATGCATGGCCGGTATCTTGCAGCAAGATGAGACACACAGAAGACACCACAGTGGCTCGAGAAGTCTGAAGTAAATGTGGAGGAGTGGAGCTGCAGATGTCTTCATCTGTGGCTGGAGCAGTGACAAGAACATAGGCAACCTGCCTATGCTTGAACGATGCCAGGTGTAAACAGCATTGTTTCATTCTAAAGAAAGACAAGTGTATCAAGCCAACCAAAAGCTGCTTTCATGTTGGGGCTGGCTGATCTGCCCCTCTGGTTAATATCTGTCTCTTTACCCTCTGCTTCAGTCAGTGAGACTGCAGTTAAGATGCCAATAGAGCTATAGACCCAGGGCCCAGATATGGGAACAGATCATTAAACTAGACTAGCTTCTGAGCCATGAAGCAATAGCAGCATGCTGATTCCCCCAGACACCAGGGCCACTGTTAGGAGACTGTGTCCTTATGCCATTTTCACAGCTCAGGACCAAGTAAATCATGTGGCAACTTCTCAGAAAAAGGTACCTTTCTATTTATTAAATGACCGCTGGTCTTGGAGCACTTAGAGGGAAGGAATACAGGGCTGCCTTCTGTCTCCTGCACATCCTCCATGTCTGCCCTACAAAGTCATGACATTGTTCAACACTACAGTTGTATATTATATCCCATTTTGACTTACTTGAGGGGAAGCACCCAGGACATACTAGAGTTTTAGTGACAGATAAGAGGAATTCCTTACACCTAATCTTGAGCCTGTGACTACTTGAGCAAGTCCAGTCAGGTACAAGTCACACAGATATGCTAATCAGCGAATAGCCTGGCATTACTTGGTAACTGAGCAAGATTTCAAGCTGGCAATTTTGAGAAAGGCAGGACCTTTACCAGTGGCTGAGAAGTCAGTTTCCTCTCGCTCCATACTGGAGCCAACAACAACGACAAGTCCCTTTCTTCCTGTGCTTACTGCAACAACTCCCCAGAAGTCTCAATGTCTCTCTATTGTAGTTCACTCCAGACACTCACCGAGGTAAATGCTTAGGGAAAGTCATGTTCATCTTTAGTTTGGCCCCCAAATTTGATCTCTTATCATAAACCTTATGAGCCAAGACCCAGGTATGGACTGCTTATCTTGTTCAACTAGAATGCCTGCCTGCATGTCACTGAGCTGAAGCAGCTGAGTCATACTGAGCCGTTATGGCTCCAGGACTGGCTCTGAAGCAGCTGGACTCTGTTTGTTAAATGAGTGTGAAGCCAGGAATAGATGTCTGCCCTCTACCTAATGAACTTCACTCAGCTGGAAGGCCTAAACCACATGGAGCAGAAGATTCCTGGCCTAAAATCACAGCCACTGAAGCATGAGGAGAGGCTTGCACTGCCTTAATGGCAGGCTCACAAAAAAAGACAAAGAGGAAAGCTTGTAGAATTTTTTTCCCCAGATAGTCTGAACTCCACACTACATCCCTCTCTTGGCAAAAGCTTCAACCACATTATGGAATGTGTGGTATGATGGGCCCTTCACCCTGACACAAGGGCTCATGTGCAAGATTTGCTGAAGTCTCTGGCCACAAACTGAGTCCTTCTTTAGCTACCTATGGCTCCCTAATCCCTACCCAGAAAAGGAAGGGAGATGAAGGCAAATTAACCTTGTATAGTTTTGGCAAGGCTTTTAAACCTGGGGAAGCACACAACAATGTTGTTCTCTATCATTATTTGGTATATCAAGCCATCTAAAAGCACTGGATTGCACTTTTACTTATAAAACTAGTTACAAAGGTTTCAAACATCATTCTTTTGGCTAAAGAAACACCACACAAGCACCAACTTCACCATGACTCAAAGCTGACTATCCCCACAAGACAACTCCTATCTTCATCTCAGAAACAAGGCCAGGGCGAAAGGAACACACTGACCAATGCTAGTGTCTGTTAGAACTCACATTTCTCGTCTCCTCACGTTCAGGTTTCAGTACAGAAGTGTGTGTTCAGCTACTGAGTGTCACCTTCTCCCCTTAGACCTTGGTCTGTCAATGTTTACCAATTCATGACCACAGTGTGTTAGAGGAAGGAGATGGTAAGATGCTGAAGCCTAAATTATGTTGGTAAAATTGAAATAATGTCAATTGAAGAAGTCTTTTGCCTCCTTTTTTAGATTCTGTAAATGAAATCCCACTCCTATTCCTCTTTGGTTGCCTTCACCACCACCCCCCGCATCTTACCACAGAATCAAAGTTAGATTCTTATTGTAGGGAGAGACTATCAAAGCAAAACAACTCCCAACAGAACCATGACCTGCTGCATTTTCAGAGTTGAAGACAAGAGGACATGGACTCTTCAGAGGCTTCCAAATAGAACCCCACCCCCACCCACAACAAGTCTAACTGTTCTGTTCAAGGTGCCTGACAGCAAAACAAAATTCCATGAAACCAGCATCTGCTCCAGCTTAGTACACGAGTGCAGGACAGCTGAATCCAGAGATCCTGGGCCCCTCATTTACCCCCAAATCCTGGCCAGCTACTGCTTGGCCTCTCCACATTCACAGAGTCACTTGTGCAAAACAAGCAGTGTACGGAGAAAGAATGCCCTCATCGTAGTCTAGTTAAAACCATAGGAAAGAAATGCTGGAGAGCCATGTCTCTTCCAACTCTGTTTATCTGCAGAGCGAGGGCATTTGTGCGTGGACAGGATAGGCGAGCCTGACATTGAGGGAGTCATTGTGCTGAACCAGGGATGTCTGCTGGTAATGGAGCACCAGCTCCTTCAGCGAGCTGTACAGGTTGTAGGGTTCTGCAAAGCCGTATCCTCGAGCAGTGCTGTAGATCACACAGTGCTTCACTTCCCCATCCGCACTGCAAGGACACAATGGGAAAATGCTAAGGCAGGTCAGAGTAGAAAGGAAGGATCCCATGCATAAGTCAATCAGTCAATCAGACATAACTGTGCCTTTTAAAGGCTTGACTTCAGATACTTAACCATAAATGTAGACTTAACTTCCCAGTCCTCAGTTCCTGCCATTCCACATATATGTCTGTCCTCTGTGAAGTCCTCTGCGTTGCTTGCTATAGCTTACAGTCATGAGTTCTGAAGTCAAGGTGGTAGTGCTACAACTTCCTTTCTTGAGATTGTTTTAGTTATTTTGGGTCTGTTGCACTTCATAGAAATTTTAGAAAAATCTTGTTTATTTCTGCAAATATTCAGCTAGAACTTTGGATTTTGTTAGGATTGTGCTAACTTTGTAGATTAATTTTATGAAGTACTGATATTTAAAATATTTTTGAGGAAAGAAAGTCAATCAATATTATGTTTCAAGGAATTGAGTAAGTATAACAGAACAGGAAAACTACCTCTAGATGAGTGGTTCTCAACCTATGGGTCACGACCTCTTTAGGGTTGAAATACCCTTTCACAGGGGTCACCTAAGACCCTTAGAAAATACAGATATTAGCCGGGTGGTGGTGGTGCACGCCTTTAATCCCAGCACTCGGGATTGAAGAACTCTGTGAGTTCGAGACCAGCCTGGTCTACAAGAGCTAGGTCCAGGACAGGCTCCAAAGCTACAGAGAAACCCTGTCTCGAAAGAAAAAAGAAAAGAAAAGAAAATACAGATATTTATACTATAATTTATAACAGTAGCAAAATTACAGTTATGAAGTAGCAACAAAATAATTTTATGGCTGGGGGTCACCACAACATGAAAAACTATATTAAAAGGTCCCAGCATTAGGAAGGTTGAGAACCACTGCTCTAGATATTAACATGCAAAGGTAATTCCTCAGCATTTCATAATTTTAAATGGCATGTCACCATTTAATGAATAATGGGTTATTCATTACTAGTACACAGAAGTACACTTTTGTATAAACTGGGCATGGCAGCACCCATCATCTGGGAAGTATAGGCCTTATTATCAGAAGTTCAGGGTCATATTCAAATACACAACATGTTTAAGCAAGGCCTGCCTGGGGTACATGAGACCCTATCCAAAAATGAATACATAGATAAATGAGTATATGTGCATGTATATGTGTGTGTGTATACAGAGAGAGAGAGAACCTGCAACCTATATAAACCCATTTTACCTCTTCCTTTCCAATCACAATGTCTTTTTTTTTTTTTAAGACAGGATCTCACCAATGTAACTTGGCAGGCCTGATACTCTCTACATAGATCAGGCTGATATTCCCTACATAGACCAGGCTGGCATGAAACTCACAGAGATCCACTTGCCTCTGCTGCTCAATGCTGAGAGGGATTAAAAGCATGTGTGTCACCACTCCTGTCTCAATCACAAGCTTTTCAGAATGGACATACTGCTCTTGGAGGAAGACATTCAAATTTCTTTCACTAAGTATGGTATCTTTTATCCAGTAGTAGAAATCCTCACCTATTCCTAATCTATCCCCTGCCCTTTTTTTATTTTTAAGAGATGAAAGAATTGGATTTTGCAAATACTTTTTGCGAATATATTGAGTGTATCATGTGACTTTTTGGTTCCTTTTCTAGTATTATCACATTGCTTTTTCTATGTTAAACCACTCTTGCTTTCTTGAAATGAATCCTTCTTAGTCATAATGCATAATACTTTTTCTATGGGCCTGTGGTTGCCTTCCTGAACTTTTTTCTTTTTATTGAAAATAGATATTTTTCTTCACATAATATATCCTGATTATAGTTTCTCCTCCCTCTAATCCTTCCAGTTCCTTCCTACCTCCCCTCCCATGTGATCCACTACCTTTCTGTCTCTCATTAGAAAATAAACAGGCTTCTAAGGGATGATAATAATAAAATAGAACAAAAACTAACACATTGGAATTGGACAAAACAAACAGAAGAAAAAGAGTCCAAGAGAAGGCACAAGAAACAGATCTATGCCAGGTGGTGGTGGCGCATGCCTTTAATCCCAGCACTCAGGAGGCAGAGGCAGGCAGATATCTGTGAGTTCGAGGCCAGCCTAGTCTACAAGAGCTAGTTCCAGGACAGGCTCCAAAGTTACAGAGAAAAAAAAGAAAGAAAGAGAGAGAGACAGACAGACAGACAGACAGACAGACAGACAGAGACAGAGAGAAAAGAAAGAAAGAAACAGATCTACTCGTTCATGTACTCCCAAGCTTCGTTCGCTCAGTGTGACAGTCAATTGACTTCTTATTGCCTCAAAATGTAGGATTCTCAGCTTCAGCATCTGCTTGTACACCTCCATGGTCCCCTTCAGAACCATAATGGACTGAACCTCTGAAACTGTAAGCTGCTACCCTTCATTAAATGTTTTCTTTATAAGCGTTGCCATGATCATGGTGTCTCTTCACAGCAATAGAAACCCTAAGACAGATCCCTTTGACCAACAACTTAATTAGATGTGACCCAATCCTGTGACTCAAAGCTTCATTTGCTGACAAGAGATGGCCAGTGGGGCTCTGTCTCCCCAATTATTTGGCAATTTAAGCTAGATCACCTTCTCACATATTTTAGGAAGCTTCTACTGAATTAGGTTTCTCTATTACTCCTCAAATGGCCGTTAATTTCAGCTGTCTCTCTCCTTATTCCTTCCCTTGCCCCTCTCTTCCTTCCCCCTCCTAACTTGACCTTTCTGTTCCAGCCTCCCCCTCATCCATAATTATTCTATTTTACTTTCCTACTGAGATGTATCTGTCCCCCTAGTCCCTTACTTTTTACCTAACCTCTGTGGTTCTATGGATTATAGATTGGTTATCATTTGCTTAACAGCTAATATCCACATGTAAGTGAATACAGACCATATTTTTCTTTCTAGGTCTGGGTTAGCTTACTATGGATGATTTTTTTCTAGTTTCATCCATTTACTTCCAAATTTGATTAGTTCATTTCTTAATGGCTGGGTAACACTCCATTGTGTAACTGTACTACATTTTCTTTATCCATTCTTCTGATTTCAGGCTATAATGAATAGAGCAGCAATGAACATGGTTGAGCAGCTGTCTCTGTATTAGGATGAAGCATCCTTTGGATAGATGCCCAAAAGTGGTGTATGGCTGAATTTTATTTTATTTTGAGATAGTCTCACTGTGTAGCCATGGCTGTCCTGGAACTCGCTCTGTAAACCAGGCTGACCTGGAACTCAGAGAACCACCTGCCTTTGCCTCCTGAGTGTTGGGATTAAAGGCATGCCCCATCACTGTCTGGCAAGGCTGGATCTTGAGATCAATTCCCATCTTCCTGAGGAACAGGCACAATGATTTCCATAGTGGCCATACCACTAGCAATGGATGAGTGTTTCCCTTACTACACCTCTTTGCCAGCATTAGATGTCATTGTGTTATTGACCTTAGCCATTGCATTTGACAGGTGTAAAATTGAACCTCTAAGTAGTTTGGACTTGCATATCCCTGATGATTAAGGATGTTGAACATTTCTTTAAATGTTTCTCAGCCATTTGATTTTCCTCTTTTAAGAGTTTTCTGTTTAAAAAAAAAAAGAGTTCTCTGTTCAGATCTGTACTCCATTTTTAAATTGGACTATTTGTTTTCTTGATTATCTAGTTTTTTGAGTCCTTTATATATTTTGGATATTAGCTCTCTATTGGGTGGGTAGTTGGTAAAATCTTTTCCCATTCCGTAGGCTGCTGCTTTGCTAAATGATGATGTCTTTCACCATGCAGCAAGTTTTCAGTTTTAGGAAGTCCCATTTATTAGCTGTTGATCTTAGTGCCTGTGTTAACAGTGTTCTGTTCAGAAAGTTTTTTCCTGTGCCAATGAGTTCAAGACTATTCCCCAATTTCTCTTCTATCAAGTTCAGTGTATCTGGTTTTATGTTGAGAGCTTTGATTCATTTGGAATTGAGTTTTGTGCAAGGTGATAAGTATGGATCTATCTGAATTCTTCTATATGCAGACACCCAGTTAAACAAGCATCATTTGTTTAAGATGCTGTCTTTATTCCAGTATGTATTTATACCTTCTTTATCAAAAATTAGATGTCCATATGTGTGTGGATTTATGGCTGGGTCCATTGATGAATGGGTTTTGTGCCAATACCATGCTGTTTTTATTACTGTGGACCTGTAATATAACTTTGAAATTGAGGGTGGTGGTACCTCCAGAAGTTCTTTTATTGTTCAGTCCTGTTTTAGCTCTCCTGGGTTTTTCTTTTATATTTCCATATTAAGCTGAAAATTGCCCTTTCAAGATCTATGAAGAATTGTGTTGGAATTTTGATGGGGTTTGCATTGAATCTGTAGATTGCTTTTGGCAGGATGGCCATTTTGACTGTATGAATCTTAATGTAAGCATGGGAGATCTTCTGATAAATTCAATTTCTTCAATGACTTGGATGACATTTCTATCACACAAGTCTTTCACTTGTGTGGTTAGAGTTACCCCAAGATATTTTACATTATTTGAGGCGATTGTGAAAGGTGTCATTCCCCTGCTTTCTCAGCCCACTTGTCATTTGTATATAGGAGAGCTACTGATTTTTATGAGTTGACTTTGTATTCAGCCACTTTGCTAAAAGTGTTTATCAACTGTAGGAGACATACTACCACCCTCCTTTTCTTGTTCTTTTTTTCCCTCTTTTTAATTGATTTTTATTGAGCTCTACATTTCTCTCTGATCCCCTCCCTCCTTCTCCCCTCTCCCCTTCAATACTTCCCCAAGGTCCCCATGCTCCCAGTTTACTCAGAAGATCTTGTCTTTTTCTACTTTCTACTTCCCATGTAGATTAGATCTATGTAAGTTTCTCTTAGTGTCCTCATTGTTGTCTAAATTCTCTGGGATTGTGGTTTGTAGGCTGGCTTTCTTTCCTTTATGTTTAAAAACCACCTATGAGTGAATACATGTGAATATTGTCTTTCTGTGTCTGGGTTACCTCACTCAAAACAATGTTTTCTAGCTCCATCCATTTTCCTGCAAAATTCAAGCTGTCGTTATTTTTTTCTGCTGTATAGTACTCCATTGTGTAATGTACCACAATTTCTTTCTGCATTCTTTGGTCGAGGGACATTTAGGTTGTTTACAGGTTCTAACTATGACAAACAAAGCTGCTATGATCATAGTTGAGCACATGTCCTTGTGGCACGATTGATCATCCTTTGAATATATACCCACAAGTGGTATTACGGGTCTTGAGGAAGGTTGTTTCCTAATTTTCTGAGAAATCGCCACACTAACATCCAAAGGGG
>JAQHUG010000469.1:632047-652810 GCA_028555095.1 Dicrostonyx torquatus | reverse complement strand
TACCAGGCTGTTTTCAGTACTGTAGCTCTGTAGTAGAGTTTGAAGTCAGGGATTGTGATGCCTCCAGAAGTTCTTTTATTGTACAGGGTTGTTTTGGCTATCCTGGCTTTTTTCCTTTTCCATATAAAGATTAGTACTGTTCTTTCGAAGTCTTTGAAGAGTTTTGCTGGGATTTTGATGGGCATTGCATTGAAATTTTCTTGTTCTTATAAGCCTTGAAGTTTGGTGAGAACTACCCTCCCCTGTCCTCTCTACTTGCACAACTTAAGTAGAGTAAGAGAAACAGAAATATAAGTAGTCCTACTCTTAGATGACAGTAACACAGTGATATATATTCCCTAGCTATCCTCTGTTCCTCCTCTTCTTTCTCCCAAATAGTGCCTCTTCTACTTTTGTTTGTTTGTTTTAAGACAGGGTTTTTCTGAGTAGCCTTGGCTGTCTCTCTTTTACTTTTATGTTATTTATATTTATACTTATATTTTTTGTATGAGAGAAAACATCCATTGTGTCTAAGCCTTGTGCTCTTTGAGAGCAGTCACTTAGTCATCTTTCTTTGTTTCTACCCTGTCTTACAGTGTCAGCATTATCACAATAACATCAGGAGGTAGCATTTACCTCAGAGCAAGTATCATTATCACCTTTGCTTGACTGGTGAGACTAGACAAGGACAGGTAAGCTATGTACCTAACATTACACCACAAGTAAGCAGCAAGGGCCAGACTCAAATCTATTACATCCTAAAAAAATTAAACACTGATGGTCTAAGTAAGCCACAAGTCCTTATCACCACACTCTAATTCCATCTCAATATTGTGATGCCTTTTACTAATTAATGCAGATTTGAAAAAGCCACAGAGAAGACTTACACCACTGAACAAGCATAGCATCCTTTCTTGCTACTTTCACGAATTAAGAATGCACCATCTGGTTTCCCATAAAGCAAGTCCTCTGCTTGTACTCGGTTGATATCCTCCACAAACCAGGTTTTCTCATCATAATGCGGCAGGTTCTCATCTTCCTCATTGATAAAATAGCTTCTAAAAATTAAATATTTGAAATATTAGTCTAGCAATCAGTTTTATTATATCTAAAAGCTAATAAAATGTTAATCTTTATAAAATAACAAATTAAAATTACAATTAGGTGAATGTTTAGTTTAAAATAATGTTACTACTTATTATGGTGCAGAAACTACAGAACTCATTCAAACATAAGAATGGCAGTGTGTGTATCCAAGTCTTGTGTGGGGAGCTCCCACACTTACGTGTGGACACCATACTCTTCAGGCAACTCAGTTCAAAAGAGGTGCAGAGTTCTCTTATCTGCTACTGACCCTGACAGGAGGAGCCTTACCCTGAGAAAAAAAGCCCTCTGGTAGAGGAACTTACTCATCAGCATCCTCGTTTTTGATTCCCAGCCAGGCGTTCAGGCGCTTCTGCCTCACTCCTTTGTGATTGAGCCATCTGCCAAGAGGAAGACACTGGTCAGAATTGAACTGTCTGAACATTGGTGAAATCAGCCAAGCTTTGAAAGTCCAGGAACCTCTTATTTTTCCTCATATCAAGAAGAGTGGTCAGATGTTCCCTAAATTAATCTCTCCATTATTTTTTTCTTCAATTAATACCAAATTTTTTCCTGAAAAAAGGAAGAAACACAGAAAAACTACTTGAAATTAGGCATGTATCTAATTTTCTTTCTTCTCTTTTCTATAAGTACACACAAAACACACACACACACTTTCATCCAAACATAGTAGAGGACCATGGTCTAAAGCAGGAGTATACTAGTGGAGCATAAGGCTGGGCGGTGGTGGTGCATGCCTTTAATCCCAATACTCGGGAGGCAGAGGCAGGCAGATCTCTGTGAGTTCAAGACCAGCCTGGTCTACAAGAGCTAGTTCCAGGACAGGTTCCAAAGCTACAGAGAAACCCTGTCTCGAAAAACAAAACAAAACAAACAAACAAACAAACAAAAAAAGTGGAGCATAAAAAACACTTTCATGGGCTGGAAAGATGGCTCAGAGGCTGAGAGCTCCAGGTATCCTTCCAGAGGTCCTGAATTCAGTTCCCTCGTTATATATAATAAATAAATAAATCTTTAAAAAACCACTTCCATGGGGGCTGGACAGACAGCTCAATGTTTAAGAGCACACTGGGGCTGGAGAGATGGCTCAGCAGTTAGAGTGCTGGCTGCTCTTCCAGAGGACCTGCTTTCAATTTCCAGCACCCACATGCAGCTCACAACTGTCTGTAACTCCTGTTCCAAGAGATCCAATGCCCTCATACAGACATACATACAGGTAAAAACACCAATGTACATAAAATAAAAATAAACTATTATTTAAAAAAGAACACACATTGCTCTTACAGAGAGCCCCAGTTAAGTTCTTAAGATCCATATGGTTGCTAACAACCACCTATAACCCAGTTCCAGGGGGATCCAATACCTCTGGCTTCCACACTGTTCACCTGCACTCATCCACATAATTTAAAATTAAGTATTTTTTAAAATGTAGTTGTTCATCAACAACCAATTCTCCTTTCCTTAACATTAAATATCATCATAAACATCATCTCAGGACTCTATTCCCAACTAAGACTTACTCTTTACCATTTTATTAATTTTCAGAGACCCAGGAAAATTCATTATTTTACATTTTTAATGTTTATGTTTGCCTCCCCCACAAAACCATCTAGTGTTTTAAAGAAGTTTCTCTTCTGCTTATGGTATTACTGCCAATTTCCTTCTTTAAAAATATCTATCTATCTATCTAGATAGTCTATCTATCTATCTATCTATCTATCTATCTATCTATCATGTATACAGTATTCTGCCTACATGTGTGCCTGCATTTCAGAAGAGGGCACCAGATCTCACTATTGATGGTTGTAAGTCACCATGTGGGTGCTGGGAATTGAACTCAAGACCTCTGGAAGATCAGTAGCCAGTGTTCTTAACCTCTGCGCCATCTCTCCATTCCTCTACTGCCAATGTCTTAGACAGTACAAGCACAGAGATAATCAATATGCAGTAGATATTTTTACTGGGATGTTTTTAAGAAAATCTTCACAATCTAGCATCACTTTAATATCTGCCACTGACCCCAAGTACATTATACAATCTGCACCACAGCTAAAAGGTAGAAATTTTAAAAGGCCAGGAAGACTTGGCCTTCACTTAACTTGAATTTCATTTTTGACACTTAGTGAAAATGGAAAAAGATAAAAAGTTTAGTCATTTTCTCTCTTAACCAATCTATCCACCCCGTTACACCATCACTTCAGACACCTTTCTCTAAACTTCTTTAGCACAAACTTTTCTTTGCTTAAAGAAACTGATCTCTTTACTGGGTAAGAGGCTTAAATTTAATAAGTCACACAATTTCTCCTGAATCTCCATTCCCTTCCTTCCTTCTGTTTCTCTGGTTGTGGTGGTGTCTGTTGGTCAGTGTGGATGTCGGGAGAGGGTATAGGTGATGTGTGGGTGGATGTATCTGGATGGGGGTGGGCGTGTGTGTGTGGTACGTGTGTGAAGGGGTGCACAGCAAGCAGAGAAGCTAGAAAGGATGACTTCCTCTATTCCCTTCAGTCAGGGTCTCTCACAGAAACTGAAGCTTACCATTTCAGTGAAGTCCCAGGGTCCACCTGTCTCTGCCTCCCAGGACTGTTTATCCATTTGTACAGCCACATTTACCTTTTATGTGGTACTGAAGACTAAAACTCGGGTCCTCATGGCTACACAAGCACTCCTCCACTAAGCCATCTCCTCAAATCTGTGGGCAGAATTTTATATTCTCCAAATAAGAATAAAATGAGGCTGGGAGTAGTACACGCCTTTAATTCCAGCACTCAGGAGGCAGAGCCAGATGGATTTCTCTGATTTTGAGGCCAGTCTTGTCTACATACTGAATTCCAGGTCAACCAGAGCTACACAGTTAAGACCCTGTCCTGGGCTGGAGAGATGGCTCAGTGGTTAAGAGCACCACCTGCTCATCTAAAAGTCCTGAGTTCAATTCCCAGCAACCACATGGTGGCTCACAACCATCTGTAATGAGGTCTGGTGCCCTCTTCTGGCATATACACAGAATACTGTATACATAATAAATAATATACATAATAAATATTTTTAAAAAGACCCTGTCCCAAGAAAAAATAAAATGGATAAAATATTATAAAATGTTAGCAAAATCACTCATATAAACACTGAGAGTTATTAGAAATATATTAAAAAGTGATTCATTAAGTATTCCTGACTATCACCTCTGGTGTGAATATAAAATAATGCAATCCCTTTTTAAACAGGGTAGGAGAGTTGCAAACAGAATTATGATACAACTCAATTCCAATCCTCTAAGGTCTGTAAGAGAACACATCTATTCATAAAAACATGTATGTGAGTGTTCATAGCCACATTATAAGTAACAGCAAAAAGACAAAACAACCCGATAACTGATCAGAGTTAAATGAAATATGTATGCTCAAATAATGGAAACTACTTGACATGAAAAAGAGTGCAGTACTTACTAACACGCTGCAGAATGAAAGACCCTAAAACCATCCTGCCAAGTGTAGGAAGCCAGGCATAAAAGATGGCACATTCTAATATTCATTTGCATGAAATATCCTGAATGGCAAGATTATAGAGGCAGAATAAAGTAGTTTAGTAACTGCTTAGGGTCAGAAAGAAAGGGTAATAAGTAAGACAGATAAAGAGAACATGATTTCTGTTATAGTGATTAAAAATGTTATAAATAATGTGGTAATGAGCTGGGCAGTGGTGGTGCACACCTTTAATCCCAGCATTTGGGAGGCAGAGGCGGGTGAATCGCTGAGTTTGAGACCAGCCTGGTCTACAGAGCGAGTTCCAGGACAGCCAGGGATAAACACAGAAACCCTGTCTCAAGAAACAAAACAAAAGAAGCTGACTGGCCAACAGCTGGACAAGTAGAGGTTAGGTAGGACTTGCAGACAAAAAGAGCAAGCAAAGAAGAAGGGGAGAGTCTCAGAATCACAAAGAGATGCAGAGAGAAGGAGATGAACGTGCCATACTAAGAAAAGATAACAAGGCATGTGGCAGAGTGTAGATAAGAAATATGGGTCAATTTTAAAATGTAAGAGTCAGCTAGTAACAAGCCTGAGCTATTGGGTAATCATTTATAATTAATAATAAGTCTCATTGTGGTTATTTGGGAACAACAGAGAAACTCCATCTATAAGCTATCCAAGTCTTATTCCCAGCACCATAAGTTACCTATCTGTGACTCCAGTCCTCAAGGAGCTAATATTGAGTACCTCTTTAGGAATATGGTTCATGCCTTAGTCAGGATTTCTATTGCTGTGTAGAGACACCATGACCATGGCAACTCTTATAAAGACAACATTTAATTGGGGTGGCTCGCTTATAGTTTCAGAGGCTCAATCTATTATCATCATGGCAAGGACAGTGGCAGTATACAGGCAGACATGGTACAGGAGCTGAGTGTTCTACATCTTACAGGCAACAGGAAGTCAACTGACTTTCACACTGAGTGAAGCTTGAGAAAAAGAGACCTCAAAGCCCGCCCTCACAGTGAACTTCCTCCAACAAAGTCATACCTTCTAATAGTGCCACTCCCTTTGGGGGTGATTTTCTTTCAATCTGTCACAGCTCACATACATACATACATACACACATACACATAGGCAAAATACTCATACACATAAAATGAAAACAAAGAAAAATGTTAAAAAGCATTGGTTTTTCACTACCCAAAAGATCTCAATTGCCTATTATATACACACTTTTCTTATTTAAACACAAAATTTCATTTTTTTCTAGAGGTGCATGTTTTCACATTGGGGAGAGGCATGGCCCTGAATAGAGGTCAGAGAACAATTTACAGGAGTTGGTTCTTTCCCCATCATGCGGGTCCCAGGCTGACTGAAACCAGGTTGCCAGGTTTGGTGGCCTTTCCCTACTGAGTCATCTTTCCAGAATCACATTTCTTTTTTAAAAAACATGGCCTCGTGTAGCTCAGGCTGACCAAAAACTTTCTATATAGCTGAGGCTGGCCTTGAACTCCTAGTTCTTGAACTACTGCTTTTACCTCCTGAGTTCTGGGATCATAGACATGATGTCACCACAAACCAAATTTCATTTCTTAAGCATAAAAGTCCTTTAAAGGGGCTGGAGAGATGGCTCAGAGGTTAAGAGCACTGACTGCTCTCACAGGTCCTAAGTTCAATTCCCAACAACCACATGGTGACTCACAACCATCTGTAATGAGATCTGGCACTATGTCTTGGAAAGTGTATATATAATAAATAAACAAATTTTTAAAAAAAGTTCTTTAAGGAACCACCTGTTCTATTTACTTATCTGTAGAATTTACCCTAAAGGAATAATTCTATGATTTTATCATAAAACTACATTTTCTAGATTTTATTATGTTTTAAGAAAATATCAACATACACGTCTACTTTTTTTAGATTTATTTTTCAACTGTTTTGCCTGCATTATGTTATGTCTGTGCATCAGGTATGTACCAGATACCCACAGAGTTCAGAAGAGGACATCAGATCCCCTGGAACTGGAGTCACAGACAGTTAAGAGCTACCATGTGGGTGCTAGGAACCAAACCCAGGTCCTCTGGGAGAACAGCATGTACTCTTAACCACTCAGCCATCTCTCCAGCCCCAACACGTACTTTTTACTCTATAACATTTTGCTAATTCTGTCTGAGAGTTTCTAAGTATTTGCATAAAGTGGAGTACAACATTCTGACTTGATGTGTGTCATTCTGGGACAGCCTACTACTTACTACAAGGCCACATTCCTAAATTCTTACACACTGCTTTCCAGTTCTCAAGTTCTCCCACTGATGACATTTCTAGTTCCAGTGATAACCTGATGCTAGTCTGTCCCTCAACGTTCACCCAGGTTACTTACACAAGATGCTGATCCCGGATCTTACGCAGCTGGATCAGGTCAGGTTTGATGCTGTTCATTTTTTTATCTACTTCCCGGTTGTCCAAAGCTTGTTTCTTCAAGTCCTGCTCTAGACGCACTTTGCTGTCATGAATCTCACCAAGACGTGATTTCAACTTATCATAATTCATCATAATTCTGTGAAAGTAGGACATATTAAGGCTAAAATAACAACAAAAGCAGAAGGGTCAAGAAGCACAAGAATTTACAGGGATAAGAGAAAATACATAAAAAGAAGAAATGCCAGTTGGTAACATTCATTACTGTGAACAGCCAGCAGTTCCACACAACATGGCTGTGCAACATGGGGGTATAAACAAACAAGACAGAAACCAGTAATAAAGAAAAAAGTTTTATTACTCACTTGGATATATTAAGCATACTCACCGTTCAATCTCTTTCTCATTCCCCTCTCTGCGAAATCGCTCAATATAGTCTTTACTGTGTTGTTCTTGGGTATGACACTGTTCCTCAAATATTTTAATAGTTTCATTAAATGCTTCAATTGCAGTCCTCTTCATCTGTATTTCCTACAGGAGAAAAGAAACAATGCACGCTTTATAACTAGGCAGGGTGGTCCCTGACTAGAATCCCAGCACTCAGGAGGCAAGAAGTAGGAGGATCAGTTCAAGAACAGTCTCCTCTACAAAGCAAGCTTAAGGCCAGCTTTAGCTAGCTAAATGAGACTCCATTTCAAAACACACACAAACACTTTATATTTTTATAATTTTGATCTTAAAATAAATCATGTAATTTTGATTATAATCCCTTATCAGACCAATTTTGCAGACTAGAGATGTGGCTCAGTAAAAGAGTAAGGTCTAGCAAATAAAAGGGCCTGGATTCAGTCTCTAGCACAGGTAGAGGTGGTGGGAGAACTGGAGATGAATCTCAATTGTTAAGATGCTTCTCTAGCATATACAAAGTGCTGGGTTTGATTCCTAGTACCTGGGATGATAGCATATGTAATCCCAGCACTTAGAAGGTAGAATCCCAAGGACTAGAAATTAAAGGTCATGACTGGCTACACAGCAAGTTCAAGGCCAGTCTGGATTGTATAACACCCTATCTCAAACAATCAGAAAGAATTATAAGATGCTATATCAGGGCAAAACAGCCCCTTTAGTCAACCCTTCTCTATTACTGATGTGTAAAACATTTCAGATTATAAAATAAATTAAAAAGAACCATTACCTGAGATATAGTTAAGAATCACAGAAGAGGCTATGAGTTGCCAAGAGAGCGGCCTTGACTACCATGACTTCAAGGGTTTTACTGCACACCAATTATTACAGTACTAATCCCAAAGAGTTAACTGGAAGAGTGACTGGACAAGCAAGGAGTTCATCTACCAACATGCAGTCTCATTCCCAGAAGGCTGTGGAACCTATTTATTATCACTCTCATCACTAACTACATGCAGAATTTCCAGATTCATCACTAGTCTGATTAGAAGAAAAAAAGCAGAGATGTACTAAGATGAAACCCAAAAGCTCTACAAAACAGACTTACTAACTCCAAAGCCTCAGGTAGAGTAATGTCTCTCATACATTCTGATGACCTCTGAGGATAGCAAGGGTTTAAAAATAATTTTATGTTTTATTATGTTTATTTATTTTTTTGTTTGGGGTTTTTTATTTTTCAAGACAGGGTTTCTCTGTGTTAACAGTCCAGTCCTGGAATTCGCTTTGCAGACCAGGCTGGCCTCCAACTCACAGAGATCCAACTGTCTCTACCTTCCAAGTGCTGGGATTAAAGGCATGCGCCACTGTCACCCAGCTATTTATTTTTTTGTGTCTATGCCCATGTGCACAGCAAGGTGTGCACGTGTCACTGTTTTTCTCCTTCCACCATGAGGGTCTGGGGATTGAACTCAGGTGATCATACTTAGAGGCTAGCACCTTTACCTGCTGAGTCATCTTACCATCCCAGGATATAAGACATTAACATATGAATCAGAATAACCCTAAAATCTTCAGAAAGGGCTTAGCTCTGGTTCAGTGTACTACTCAGAGAAGTAATGACTGTGCACAAAATTCCAGGAAAACGGCTATCCTGAATATTTGTAATTCTAGTAATTCTCTTACAGGTAGGGTAGGTTTTCTACTACCTCATATTTACTGACTTCAATTAATAGTCACTAAGAACACACTACACAAGTACTACCTGATGGATAATTAAGAGGCTTTGTGACACTAAAGCTATCCCCCGCGACTCAGAGCTCATTGACTTCCAAACTCTACTTAGGTTTGGCTTCATGTCACAGTAGAAGCAACCAAATGAAGATCATTAAAAAAATATATATTATAGAGGGCTGGAGAGATGGCTCAGTGGTTAAGAGCACTGCCTGCTCTTCCAAAGGTCCTGAGTTCAATTCCCGGCAACCACATGGTGGCTCACAACCATCTGTAATGAGATCTGGTTCCCTCTTCTGGCCTGCAGGCACACATGCAGCCAGAATACGGAGGATACTGTATACATAATAAATAAATCTTTAAAAAAAATGTATATTATGGGGAGGCATGACATACATGTAGAGGTCAGAGGACAACTTGGCAAAATTGATTCTTTCCTTCCACTTTTTCATGGGGGTCAGAATTCAAATGCAGGTCTCCAGGCTATTGTTGCAAGTACCTTTACCTTCTCAGCCATCTCTCTTGCCTTTAACTAATTTTGTTGTTGCTGTTTGGTTCTGTTTGTTTTGTTTTATTTTTAGATAGACCTCACTATGTTGCCCAGGCTGGCCACTAATCTGAAGTCCTCCTGCCTTAGTCTCCTATTGTTGTGATCACAGGTATAAACCTAGTAATATGTTACAGTTTTATTTTTTGTTTTGTTTTGAGACATGGTCTCTCATGTAGCCCAGACTGGCCTCCTCCATTTCCCTTCAAAAAAAAAAATTAAAAAAAGAGCAGACCTCCCAGGTATATCAACCAAACATGGAATAACAAGTTACAATAAGACTATGTACAAACTTTTCTATTAAGGCTGGACAAGAAAACCCAGTAGGAGAAAAAGGGTCCCAAGAGCAGGCAAAAGAGTCAAAGACACACCCCCATTCCCACTGTTAGGAGCTCCACAAGAACATGAAGCTACACAACCATAACATATGCAGACGACCTAGCTCAGATCCATACAGGCCTGTGATTATTGCTTCAGTCTCTGTGAGCCCCTATGAGTCCTGCTTAGCTGATTCTGTGGGCCATGCTCTCCTGGTTTCCTCAAGCCCTCTGGCTCCTATGAGAGTGATCCTAGCAACAACTCCCACGAATGGGGGATATGGAGCCTGAACTGCCCATCCTCTATAACCAGACAAGGCTGGAAAACAGTGGGAAAGGAACACCAACCCAGCCATAGAACCTCTGACCTACATTCTCTCCTGCCTGCAAAATGTGCTGCTGGGGCAATGGTGGTGCAGAACTTGTGGGAATGGCCAACCAATGACTGGTCCAATCTGAAGCCCTGCCATGAGAGGAAGCCCATACCCGACACTGCCTGGATGGACAGGATCAGAGGCTGGACAGCCCAGAGACCCAGGATAGAACAAAACACGGCTATCAGAAAAAATAAGAAGTCAATGAAATGATTCCTGATGATATTCTGCTACACTCCTTAAACAGTGCCTGGCCCAACTGCAATCACAGAGGTGTCATCCAGCAACTGATGGGAGCAGATGCAGAGACCCACAGCCAAACACTAGGCAGAGCCAGGGAAACCCCACAGAAGATGGGGAGGAAAGTCTGTTGGAGCCAAAGGGTTGATGACACTTATTTATTTTTACCATGTGTGTGCCTGGTGTCTAGACCCTAATTTTCAGTCTCAACATCTTTCACTTTGGCACTCCAGACGGATTAACCGTGATGAGCAGAAGGGAGAAAACGTTATTAAGATTTTACATACTGAATCCATTAAAGTGATCAACTTATATGGATGGTAAAATAGCCATTCATAAAATAAGGTTTTATAGTTAGTAAATTATGGGATTTTTCTCCCATGGTTAGAGAGCAAAACCAGGAAACTGTATAAGCTAAATAAGCACTTTTTCAATGACCTATATCCTAAGTATTGTCGCTTATTTTATGTGAGTTCAAAAGAAAACACAAAAAATAATCATTAATAGGCATAAAACATATAAAATGTAATCTTGGACAGTATATAACAAAGGGACAGGGCATGCTGGCACAAACTGTTGATGTTAGCCTTGCACTTGAGAGGTAGAGGTACACAGATCTCGTGAGTTCAAGGCTAGTCTGGTCTACATAGTGGGTCCAGGCTATCTAGGACTATATAGTGAGACAATGACTCAAAAAAAAGTGGGAGACAAGCAGGGGCAGAGATACATAATAGTAGTGTTTATATAACATTACAAAGATTTTTTTAACCATAAATTAACCCAGTTATATACATACTAGGCATAATAAAGAATACTCCACACAGGGTAAAATACAGACAATTCTTAGGTAAAAATATAATATTCTCCAAAATATATCATATTAGGCCATAAAACAAGTTTTAGTAAATTTTATCTTACTTTTTAGATTTATTTAATTGTATATGTATGATTGTTTTGCATGTATGTATGTATTGCAGCATTCATGCCTGATACCTTCATGTCAGGGGGAAGCATCAGATTTGCACAATAATTACAAATGGTTGTGAACCAACATGTGGGTGCTGAAAACCAAACCCAAATCCTTTACAAGAACAAGTGCTCTTAAATGTTGAGCCATCTCTCTAGCCCCAGGTTTTATCATACAGAGGATCTCCTATGATACACGGTGAAAAGAAAGTAGAAATCAATCATAGAAGAAAAACTAAAAAGTAACAAATATACAGAAACTAAATAACATGCTGTTAAACAACTAATGGCTCAAAACACAAATGACAAAGGCCAGTCAGGTGTGATGGTGTATCCTTTAATCCCAGAAGGCTTGTGGGGCAACAGGAGATAGAGCGCTGTAAACTCCAGGCTACCCTTGTCTACACAAAGTTCTAGGCTAGCCAGGGCTACATAGCGAGACTTCACCTCATATAATAACAAAAACAATAATGATAATAATAAATAATAATAAATGACAGGTGATATTAGAAAATGCCTTGAGATAAATGAACCCTAAGCAATCCGTAAGAAAGTTTATGAGATATGACAAAAGCAGTATTCAGAGAATTTTACACATACAAACACCTATGATTAAAAAAGAGAGACACTGGGGGTGCAAAGGGTCAATAGGTGTACTGGTTCCTTTTGTTAGCTTGACACAAGGTAGGGCCATCTCAGAAAAGAAAACCTCATTGAGAAAATGCCTGCATCACACTCGCCTGTGCTGTGGATTAAGATCATTGTTAAATAAAGGCAGACTGGCAGATAGCTGGGCAGAAGAAACTGGGAGAACCAGCCTGATACAGAATGCTGGGAAGAGGAAGGCAGAGTCAGAGAGTCGCTGGCAAGCACAGAGAAGCAAAATGAGAATGCCATGTTAAGAAAAGGTACCAAGCCATGTGGCAAAGTATAGATAAAAATATGGGTTAATATAAGTGTAAGAGTTAGCAAGTAACAAGCCTGAACTATTGGCCAAGCATTTACAAGTAATATTCAGCCTCCGAGTCAACTATATGGGAAGAAGCCATTGAGACCTGGCAGTTGGGAGAGAAAGGTTCAGTCAGGAGAGAAATGTCCATTTATAGAACTATATGAAAGTCTATGGGTCATTTTCTGGATGAATAATTGATATGGGTGGACCCAGCCTACTGTGAGTAGTACCACCCCTGAACAGGTATTCTAGGTTGTCAAAGAAAGCAAACTGAGCAAGCCATGGGGAGCAAGTCAGAAAGCAGCGTTCTGCAGACTCTGCTTTGGCTCCTGCTGACTTCCCTTCAGGATGGACTACAACTGTAAGCTAAAACAATCTCTTCCTTCACAAGTTGTTTTTGGCCATGCGCTTTATCCGAGTAACAGAGAGCAAACTGACAGTGGGTAAATAGGCCCTGGCAATCAGACCATGCAAGTTCTAAAGGATTCCACAAAGTTGTCCTCTGACCTGCAGAAGTGCATGGTGACACTAGGATCCTCACACATACTAATAACAAGTTATTTTAAAAGAGGAAGCGTGCTCTCAAATCAATAATCTAATTGGATGACTTAAGGAACCAGCAAAAAAGAAAAATGCAAAACAAGGAAAAGGAAGGAAACAATAAAGGTTAGAGAAAGGCAGCAAAACAAGGAATGGTGACACATCCTATAAAACCAGGACTTGATGTAGAGGCAGAAGGAACAGGGATTCAATGTCACCTGCAACTACACTGGTCTAAATGAGACAGAGTCTCAAAGAAACAGAAACAAATAAAAAAAGGAAAGAAGAGAGTAAGTAAAGAGAGGTGGGAAAAGGGGACAGGACGGGAGGGGGAGAAGTCAACCAAAAATTGTTCTTGTTGTTTGTTGTTTTTTGTTTTGTTTTGTTTTTTGAGACAGGGTTTCTCTGTGGCTTTGGAGCCTGTGCTGGAACTAGCTCTTGTAGACCAGGCTGGTCTCGAACTCACAGAGATCCACCTGCCTCTGCCTCCGGAGTGCTGGGATTAAAGGCGTGCGCCACCACCGCCTGGCCAAAAATTGTTCTTGAAAAAAAAAATATCAACAAACTTTTTAGCATAGAGTATATATAAAAGCTGGGCAGTGGTGGTGCACACCTTTAATCCTAGTATGTGGGAGACAGGCGGATCCCTGTGAGTTTGAGGCCAGCCTGGTCTACAGAGTGAGTTCTAGGATAGCCAAGGCTACACAGAGAATCCCTGTCTCCAAAAACATGTAAAAAAAAAAAAGAGGCCAGGCGGTGGTGGTGCACACCTTTAATCCCAGCACTCAGGAGGCAGAGGCAGGCGGATCTCTGTGAGTTCAAGACCAGCCTGGTCTACAAGAGCTAGCTCCAGGACAGACTCCAAAGCCACAGAGAAACCCTGTCTCAAAAAACCAAAAAAAAAAAAAAAAAAGACTCAAAGAAGGATCATTACTACTACCAACTCCATAAAATAAACAGGAATAAAGACTTTAAAGCAGAAAACCTCAGGCTGGAGAGATAGCCACGTGGTTAATAGCATTTACTGTTCTTCACAAAGACCCACATTTGAATCCCAGCACCCACATGATGACTCACAGCCATCCATAACTCCAGTTTCGATGGCCTCTTCTGACCTCTACGGGCACCAGGCATGCAAGGGGTGTACAAACAAACACACAAGCAAAACACTCATATACATTTGATAAATTTGTCTTAAAAAGCATAAAACTGCCAGGTGGTGGTGGCACACGCCTTTAATCCCAGCACTTGTGAGGCAAAGGCTGGTGGTTTTCTGTGAGTTCAAGACCAGCCTAGTCTCCAGAGCGAGTTCCAAAACCCTGTCTTGAAAAACCAAAAGGAAAAAAAAATAAAAAAGAAAAGAAAATGAAAGGGAAAAAAAGCATAAAACAAGCTGGGTGAGATGGCACACACCCTTAATCCCAGCAGCAGGCGGGTCTCTGAGTCTGAGGACAACCTTATTTACAGAGTGAGTTCCAGGTCAGCCAGAGCCACAGAGAAACCCTGGGAGGGGGCTTCCTTTTCCTTCCTAGTCTTCCTTTCTTTTGCTAGAAATACAATGATAATGGCTCATGTTAAATCAAGGAGAGCATAAAACAGAAAATCCCAAGAATCATAATGAAACAGCATTGTACTGCCCATATGGACAAAAATTAATTTCTATCTCAATAATTTGTCATTTTGTTAATTTTTATAATTTACAACTATTTATTTAGTATTACCTAATTTTAAAAAAAGTTTGGAGACAGTTACCATGTATCCCAGATAAGCTTCTAGCTCCCCAGTGCACCACCACACCCTTTCTGTGATGCAAGGGTCTCATCCGATAGGCCAAGAGTGTGCACTCTACCAGTTAAGCCACATTCCACAGCCCTAGTTAACACAGGTAGAAAATTCTATCTTTAACAAACAATAACAAAAAGGTATGAGTGGGAGTGTCTTTGTATCACCAAAATCTCACACAGCAGTTAAGGTGAGAAGACAGCAGATCAGCCAGCCAATCACTGAGAGTCAAAGGCTGTCCCCACACAGGCGCTCTCACCTGAGATGTCCTAGTGTACTCCTCATACAGCCTGTCATACTCTCTGCTCTTCTCCTGATACTGCGAGTGGAACTCCTGCAGGTTCCTACCTACTGCATCAATGTTATCTTCTTTTACCAGCTGATCCTACACAGGCAGACAAAAACAAAATGAACATTAGTTCTGACATGCTTTTCCAGGTCTATTTACATTCAAATTATATTTCAATTTCAGAAGTTACTGTTTTACTACAAAGCACCAAAAACACTTTTGACTTCATGAGAATTTTGTTTTGTTCTGTTTCTTGAGACAGAGCAGAGCCTCACTCTGCAACCCAGGCTGACCTGGAGTTCATAGCAATCCTTGCCTTTCTAATGCTGGATTAAAGATACGCACTACCCATCCATCCGGCAAGAAAAATACTCTTTAGTGAAAATAAGATCAGATTTTAAATTTTTTATTTTAAAAATTAAGAAATATGGGGCTAGATAAATGGCTCAGTGCTTAAGAACACTGGCTGTTCTTCCAGAGAACCTGGGTTTGATTCCCAACACCCACATGGTGTCTCACAACCATCTCTAACTTCAGTTCCAGGGGATCCAATACCCTCTTCTGGACTCAATAGGCACCATGCACATATATAAACGCACAGACATACAGGCAGGCAAAAACATAAAGTAAAATATAACAAAACTTTAAAAAAGAAATAGTACTGGAGGGATTGGAGAGATGGTTCAGTGATTGGGAGCACTTGTTGCTCTTTCAGAGGACCCAAGTACATTCCCAGCACCCACTTCCAGCAGTTTACATCTATCTGTAACTCTAGCTTCAGGAGAGGTCTGTCATGTCTTCTGGCCTTTGCAGACACAGGCACACAGGCACAAGGGCACGTGCGTGTGTACACACACACACAGTTTTAAATTAAAAAAAATAAAGGGCAAGATCAAAAACACTGATGACAACCTATGCTGGAGAGGGTGTGAGGAGAAGAGAACACTTCTGCATTGCTGGTGGGAATGCAAGCTGGTACAACCCCTTTGGGTGTCAGTGTGGAGATTTCTCAGAAAATTAGGAAACAACCTTCCTCAAGACCCAAAGGATGCTCAATCGTGCCACAAAGACATGTGCTCAACTATGTTCATAGCAGCTTTGTTTGTCATAGCCAGAACCTGGAAACAACCTAAATGCCCCTCAACCGAAGAATGGATAAAGAAAATGTGATACATTTACACAATGGAGTAATACACAGCAGAAAAAAATAACGACAGCTTGAATTTTGCAGGAAAATGGATGGAGCTAGAAACCATTGAGTGAGGTAACCTAGACACAGAAAGACAGTTATCACATGTAGTCACTCCTAGGTGGTTTTTAAACATAAAACAAGGAAAGCCAGCCTACAAACCATAATCACAGAGAACTAAGACAACAATACAGACACTAAGAGAGACTTACATAGACCTAATATGCATGGGAAAGTATAAAAAGACAAGATCTCCTGAGTAAATTGGGAGCATAGGGACATTGGGGGAGGGTTGAAGGTGGGAGGGGAGAGGCAGGAAGTGGAGCAGAGAAAAATGTAGAGCTCAATAAATATCAATAAAGAAAAAAAGATTAAAAAAAAAAAAGGAAGGAAGGAAGACAGGCATAGGGCTAGAGAGATAGCTCAGTCGGTAAAGTACTTTTTACATAAACATGAAGACCTGAATCTGATTCTCAGCTCCAAAGTATAAACTGAGGTTTTGTGCCACATGCTTAAATCCGCTGCTAGGGAGGTAGAAATGGGTAGATCCCTGTAGCTCAAGGGTCATCCAATCTAGGCTAATCAATAAACTCCAGGTTCCAATGAGATACTCTGACTCAAAACAAAAAGGTGGGTAACTTCTGAGGACTAACACCCAAGGATGACCGCTGGCGTCAACATACATCCTCCCCTGCTATGGGATACTAGTTGAAGAAGTTACATTCATTTATACTGTGAAATATTTGTTTAATGATGCAAAGATATATTCTTTTATGTTGCATTTGTTTAACTCTGTGAAGCTGTGTTACTTTGCATGTCTAAGACATCTGATTGGTCTAATAAAGAGCTGAACAGCAAACAGCTAGGCAGAAGAATGATAGGCAGGACTGGCAGGCAGAGAAAATAAATAGAAGGAGAAAAAGAGACTAGAAGGAGCGAAAAAAGAAGAAGGGGAGGACACCAGGGATCAGCCACACAGCCACAAAGCCAGACACGGAGCAAGAAGTAAAGAAAGGTATATAGAACAGAGAAAGGAAAAAGCCCAGAGGCAAAAAGTAGACAGGATAATTTTAAAATTATTTAAAAATAAGACTCCATGTATTTATTCGGGACCTATGTGGTGGGCCCCCAAAGAGTAAAAAACAAAACAAAACACAACTCACTCACTCATTCACGCACGCACCTATGCATGCACAGGTGAGGTATGATAACAAAACCTAAAATCCTAGAACTCAGGAGAAGGGGCAGGATGATCAGAAATTCAAGGTCGCCATCAGTTACATAGCAATTTCAAAGCCAACATACCTACTACATAAAACCCTGTTTCAAAACAAAGAAACAAACAAAAAACCCACTAAACTAAAATACCTAAACTGCTACTTAGGAAATGTGTCCTTTTTTTTTTTTCTTTTTTTGATGAGATAGGGTTTCACATAGCCCTAGCTGGGCTGGAATTCACAGAGATCCACTTGCCTCTGCTGGGATTAAAGGCAAGCACCACCGTACCCAGGATTAATTAGAAAAATAAATATAAACTGTCTTCTTTTTAACCAATAAGCCTGATAAATAGAATAAAGTTACATGAAATAATGCTATGAGATCGTCTGTGGTCATACCTGTTGGTATCTGGATACTGGGTACATCAGCTTCACATCGAGTTTGGGATTGTACTGAGCAAGAGATTCATGGTGATAGTGGTTAATGAGCTCCACCACAGAATTAAATGTCAGGGGGTCAGAAAAGCCATATTTACCATCCCGATGATAGATCTTTATCAATTTATTATTTCCTCCCTTCCTGTGAACAACAAAACAATAACTGTAGCATCTTCCCCAGAATTCTCTTAAAACAATTTCATGTAAAGATATAAAAATTTAATTCACATCAAATAAATATTATTATGCTAGTAAGGTTAGAGGCAGTAAATCAGCATATATTAAGAATATGTTTGCAAGTATACATTCCTTTTTGTTGTTGTTTGTTTTTTCGAGACAGGATTTGTCTGTGTAGCCCTGGCTGTTCTGGAACTCACTTTGCAGACCAAGGTGGCCTTGAACTCGCAGAGATCCTGCTGCCTCTGATTCCCAAGTGCTGGGATTAAAAGTGTGCACCACCACTACCTGGTATATATTATTTTCTTACCTACTTTTCTTTCTTCTTTTTTTCTTCTTTTTTTGATTCGTTTTGTTGTGTTTTTAAATAATGCCACCCTTAATCTACTCTACTTTGCTGCTTTTCTTTTTAAATGTACTTTTATTTATTTATTATGTATACAGTGTTCTGTCTGTCTGTATGCTGGCTGGCCAGAAGAGGGTACCAGGTCTCATTACAGATGGCTGTGAGCCTACATGTGGTTGCTGGGAATTGAACTCAGGACCTCTGGAAGAGCAGTCAGTGCTCTTAACCTGTGAGCCATTTCTCCAGCCCTTGTTGTATGTTTTTGACACAAAGTCTCTCTGTAGCAATGGCTGTCCTAGAACTTGTTCTGTGGATCAGACTTATCTTGAACAACAGAGATCTAACTGCCTTCACTTCCAAGTGCAGGGCCAGTCAGTACACCTGACCTTTCTTTCATTTCTTTTTTCTATTTGTTTTGGTTTTTGTTATTAAAAATCAACACATGTAGGTTGGACATGATAGTACACATCTTTAGTCCCAGGCCTCTGTGTTCCAGACCACCTTATACAGCAAGTTCCAGGACAGCCAGGAATACATAGAGAGACCCTGTCTCAAAAACAAAATCAATCAAAACACCCAAACATATTCAGTATCAAAAAATTTAGCTCAAAATATTACTTAAAAATAGCGAAAACATAAGAAAATTATTTCTTTTGGTTATTTTGTGAATTTTTAAAAATTTTGTCATGGAAAACAAAAACAGTCTCTTAGGGCAGCCCTATCCAAGCAGAAGCAGAAGCCAGCTCCATATAAAGAAAAACGTTTGTCTAAGTATCACCAAAACACTCAAGGTTCCTACAGATAGAATTAGATGCGTAAGTAGCTCAGACCACCTTTATTAAGTCAAACCCAAATAATCCCTTAAAAGACCACTATTAAGAGCAAGTGTGGTAGCACATGCTATAATGCTAATACTTTGAAGGAGGGTCACAAGCGTGAGGCTGGTATGTCTGGGCTACGAGGCAAGACCTTGCCCCATAAAAGAAAATCAAAGAGAAGAAAATAAAATAAAGGGAAATAAGGAAGAAGATAAAAAGAATTTATAACTAAAATTAAAATTCTAATCAAAATGGCAGTTTTTTAAATTATTTATTTATTTATTATGTATACAATATTCTGTCTGTCTGTGTGTATGTCTGCAGGCCAGAAGAGGGCACCAGACTTCATTACAGATGGTTGTGAGCCACCATGTGGTTGCCGGGAATTGAACTCAGGATCTTTGGAAGAGCAGGCAATGCTCTTAACCACTGAGCCATCTCTCCAGCCCCCCGGCAATGCTTTTTTATAAGCCTCTGGAAGCATAATCTAAACTCTCATCAGGTTGATTCATTATATAACAGCAAAATACTGTGCTACTCCCATTCAATTTTCTAGTAGCACCATGAAATGGGGGAGAGGTTTTATATTTCTTTATGTTATGCATTTATTATGTATGACAGATGATACACTGGGATTTGTGAAAGACTAAACAAGTTAGGTCTATGGGCTGGTTAAAACCCAAGGCTTAAGTCAGTATTTGATGGATGATAAACTATTCCTATAAAATGCACATTAAAAGGGCTACCTAACCATTTGTGATTACTATAGATATATACCCACACATATACTGAAAATAAATCCAGGAGGGTCTCTATTAAATTTTATTCAAATCAGAATGCTGAACATCAGCAGAGGGCATGAGGTCCCAGTGCTCACAGAGAAGCGCTAGGGAAACCAGGAATGTTAAACACACAGGGTTATCTCCTCAATGGAGAAGATGTATAACCTGTTTTCCACCCAGAAGGCTGGGAATGGATGTTAATAACCTGCTGTGGTGGTTTGAATAAGAATGCCCCCCATAGGCTCACAGATTTGAATGCTTGCACCAGAGAGTGGCACTATTCGAAAAGACTCAGAGGTGTGCCTTGTTAAAGGAAGCTCACTGGGGTGAGCTCTGAGATTTCAGAAGCCTCTGCCAAGTCTCTGTCAACCCCAAAGCCTCTCTTTTCCTGCTGCCTACAGATTTAGATGTAGAACTCACAGCTCCTTCTCCAACAACAGCTCTGCCTGCATACTGCCATGCTCCCAACCATAATAATAGACTAAACCTCTGAAACTGTAAGCAATCCCCAATTAAATGCTTTCTTTTGTAAGAGTTACTATGGCGGGGCTGGAGAGATGGCTCAGTGGTTAAGAGCATTGCCTGCTCTTCCAAAGGTCCTGAGTTCAATTCCTGGCAACCACATGGTGGCTCACAACCATCTGTAATGAGGTCTGGTGCCCTCTTCTGGCCTGCAGACATACACACA
>JAQHUG010000469.1:521982-539757 GCA_028555095.1 Dicrostonyx torquatus | reverse complement strand
AAAAAAAAAAAAAAAAAAAGAACTAGAACTTTATATTACATTTTTAAATGAGTGGCATAGGTACAAAACCTTAAACAATAGTAGGAATATATATAGCACAACAAAAATAAACAAATTTGTATCAATATACAAAATCCATACCAATGTAAGATATTTGAGATGAAAAGGTGTTTTTTTTATACTATTTTCCTATATCACCACTAAATGATGACAAACATGCATAACCTACTGAATGACCAAAAATCACTCACCCCAACTCTTGGGAATGTGGGTATTGTGTTTTCTACTGCTTTTTGTTGTCTGGGAATAACATATCCTCCAGGGGACCCTGAGAAAATTGAGATAATGATCAAGTCCTAAGAAAACTAGCTATAAGATTTGTTGTCCAATTTCTGTGTAATGACAAAGTGTAAGGCTTATCTGAAGTCCTGGCTAGAATAGTCTGTGAGACTGAACCATCTCAGCTAGCAGTCTTGAAGTTGCTCCAAACACAGAACTCTGAGAAAACTAAACAGAAGCACTCTAAAAGGCTGGAACACCTGGGTCACCCATTTTCATTGGTGTCTGGTTCCCTTGCCCTAAAATCACACAAACTTTCGAAGGTAACATGCATATCTGCATTAACACAAGTATGGACTACGCACTGTGCACAAGCCAGACATAATTTTTTGTTTTATGTTTGAGCAGGTAAAAGACATCTTTCAACTTTATAAGTTTGTTTGGACTGCATAACCAAACCTATATCCATGACATCTGAAAGGATGGCATATAATAATAAGTCATGTAACTTTGTAACCAGCAAAATTTATCACATCTCATCCAGTCTCACAGCTGTTCCCTTGTCAACGGGTCAGCATATACATCAACTGTCTCATAGTTTTTCTATGTTTATTTCTTTATGTCAGTAGTCAAGATTTTTTCAGGGACTCTCCCCCATTTAAATCTGGTCTCTATTGATTCTGAAGAAATCCGCAGCCTTTCATTTCCTGTGGAAACAAAAGCACAGCCTTTCCTCCAATGCAATATATTTTCTGAATTCCATTTTAAAGTTAAGACACCCCTAAAGTATCTAGGCTCATTTAATTCAGCAGTTCCTTTTATTTATTTTTTAAATATTTTAACTTTATTTCATGTGTATTGGTATGAGGGTGTCACATCCACTGGAACTAGAGCTACAGACAGCTGCAAGCTTCCATGTGGGTACTGGGAGTTGACCCTGGGTCCTCTGGAAGAGCAGCCAGCTCTCCCAACTGCTGAGTCATCTTCTCTCCAGCCCCAGAAGTTCCTTTTATAATTCCATGTCTCTCAGCAGCTGCCAGTTTCTCATCAGCATTCAAAAAATTCAAAGTCAACAAAGCATCATACAGGATCCAGACTCCCCATGCATTTTCCAATTTTATGTGGCTATTCTTTTTTTTATTACTTTACTCTTTAAAGACTTGACTTAATTGTTTTTAAACTGTTTTATTTTTCCTATAACTGTCTATATCCATTTTCTTAAGCACCTATGCACCCTGTCACCTGTTTAAAGGTTTTTTTCTGTATGTGCCTGTTTTACTGTGCACCTGTAGTGTTCTCTGACTCTGTGAGTCAAACCTTAAACTCACCAATGTGGTTTTGCCCTGGCACCTGATTCTGCCCCTGCTCAGGTCAATGAGAGTTGAGCTTCACACCTCATGGGCCTGGTCAAAAGGCCTAGAGCTGCATTTTACTGGGAGTTACATTCAACCACCCCAGCTCTAGGAAGTTGGTACACACACTGTGGCAGGCACTTTTACTTAGCTTGTTGTTTCTACTTAACATGTCAGGTACTCAAGGGCTTGCTGTATGACAGAGCTGCATCTCTGCATGCTATGAGCACTAGGCCACTAGGAAGCTGGTTTTTTTTCCCAGCTCTCTCAGGCTCCCCTACGTAGAAATATGTGCCCCACATTGGGTGTCATGCCTGTGTGGTAAGACTTTACTAAGTTACACCCCTAACTCCAAGCAACAGTCTTAAAAAGAAAAAACTTTTCTCCAGAGTTGGGAAAATGGGTACACAGCATGAGAACCTGAGTTCAAACCCCGAGAACTTACATGAATAGCCAGGTATGGTTGTATGCTCCCCTGTGACCCCAGCATGGTGGGGAAGAGGGGAGCAGAGGTAGCTGTATAGCTGGCTCCTAGTCTAGCTCCAGGCTCTTTGAGAGACCTGTGTCAAGGTTATAAGGTGGAAGATGATGGAGAAGATTATAAGGTTATAAGGTGGAAGATGATGGACCTCTGGCTTCTTCGCAAGCACAGGTGCATGCACATAGGTGCATGTGCAGCCCTTCCCTTGTTGTTTTAGACAAATTCTCACTGTCTAGCCTGGAACCAGCTCAGGCTGGCCTTGAGCAGAGATCCAACTGCCTCTGCCTCCAAGTGTTGGGATTAAAGGTGTGTGCCGACAATCCCAGAGTGCCAGCCTTTCTTAGACACTCTGTCACTTTATCACATGATACTTTTATTTTTAATATCTGTCTATCTATTTATGGAGGAGGGGGTTGCACATATGATAAGGTATACATACGGAGGTCAGAGGTAAACTTAACAGGACCTTGGTTCTCTTTTCCCAAACTGCCAAGTGTCCTTACCTGCCGAGTCACCTTGTTGTGTGACAGACACTACCACACACACCACCTTCCCTGTTCAAAGTAAAATTAAACCTAGGAAATGAACATAATCTTGTGCTGAACCCTGATATGAAAATGAGAAGGTACTAGCTTTCAACTGCCAATGTTGCAACAATGCAACCAAATCCTGAGATGACCAATGCCCAAAACTGTGGCCTGAGGCCTGTCTGAAGGAAGCCAAGCCTGCCCTCATACAGGCTCTGTGGGCACATTCTGTCTACAGGCCCTGTAGATGACTAGATTCTCCTTGCTGCAGGCAGGGGCTGTTTGCCAAACACTGCTGGCCAGGAGTCCAAGAACGAGATTATGCTTCTAGGGTTATACAAATGGTGTCACCTCCGGGAAGCTTTCTCTGCTTCCTTCTCTGGTTGTCACTGATCCTCCAGACCACATTGCTCTACCTAAGAACCTTGGACCTGGACCTGGACCTGGACTTGGACTTGGACTTTACCCGTCTTCTTAGAGCAAATGTCAGCTAATCCTGTGAGAACACATTACACACAGACCTTTATCCATCTCCGCTGTGTCTCAGTTTTCTCAGCTATCAGGTGGTATTGAGTATTGTCACTCTCTCCTGGCAACCCAGTCCCTGAGCTAATATGACTGTAGCCAGAGAAACAGCCTGGCACTCCAAAACAATACATGGAGACACACCTATCTGGCCTTGTCCCACGGTGACATCATCATCCCCTTTCAGCCAAAAACTTCCAGTCAGGTAAAGCCAGGAAACAGCCAATCAGCAATAGCTAAGGACACTCCATCCCCTCTCTGGATACAGTAATTGCCAGGCAGAATGAAAAGACCCTGATTATTAAGGATCTGTCCACTGGTATGACCACACATGTCAAGACCTAGTTCAGCTTCTCACCAAGTGTGTTACTCCTCCTACTTCCTATTTCAGAAACTAGTGCCACTGAAGACCAAGCTGGGAATAAGTATAATATTCTCACACTTCCCTGCTAGAACATGGATCATGAAGGTCTCCAAAAGTCCATGTGTTGAAGGCTTGGTCCCCAGTCTGTGGCACCACTGGGAATGATGGAGCTGTTGCATCACTGGAGGCATGTTTTTAAAGGCAGCATTAGGACCTCGAGCTCTAATTTCCTTTCCCTTGCTTCTGTCAGCCTTTAGGTAAATAGCCCTCCATGATACACTAAACCACCATAAATACAAAACAAAAGGACCAAGCACCATGTACTGGAAACTTTTTTTTAAAAAATATTTATTTAGGCCGGACGGTGGTGGCGCACGCCTTTAATCCCAGCACTCGGGAGGCAGAGGCAGGCAGATCTTTGTGAGTTCGAGACCAGCCTGGTCTACAAGAGCTAGTTCCAGTGCAGGCTCCAAAGCCACAGAGAAACCCTGTCTCGAAAAACCAAAAAAAAAAAAAAAAAATTTTTTATTTATTTATTATGTATACAGTGTTCTGTCTGTGTGTATGTCTGCAAGCCAGAAGAGGGCACCAGACCTCATTACAAATGGTTGTGAGCCACCATGTGGTTGCTGGGATTTGAACTCAGGACCTTTAGAAGAGCAGGCAATGCTCTTAACCATTGAGCCATCTCTCCAGCCCCATGTACTGGAAACTTTAAAACTGTGAACCAAATTTATGGCCCGGGATGTTGTCACTGTGACAGAAAGCTGACTTCCATCCTTACATCTCCAATCATCCATTCCATGCATCGCTAAGATTCGACTCTCGCCTCTTCACTCCTGTCTCTCAGGTCTATCCATTTATTGTCATCCCCACTTTTGGGGGAATGGAGGTTCAAAACAGGGTTTCTCTGTGTATCTCTGACTGTCCTGGAACACACTCCGTAGACCAGGCTGGCTTTAAACTCACAAAGATCACCTGCCTCTTCTGGGATTAAAGGCGTAGGCTGCTGCCATCACCACCACCTGGCCTTTCTCCCTCGCAACAAACCTTGTGCTTACCTACTCCAGTTATTTTTATTTTATGAAAAGAAAAATGATGGGGCAGGAGAGATGGCTCAGTGGTTAAGAGCATTGCCTGCTCTCCCAAAGGTCCTGAGTTCAATTCCCAGCAACCACAGTGGCTCACAACCATCTGTAATGAGGTCTGGTGTCCTCTTCTGGCCTGCAGGCATACACACAGAAAGAATACTGTACAGATAATAAATAAATAAATCTTAAAAAATATATAAAAAAAGAAAAGAAAAATGAGGTTTGTCAAAGTTGGAAAAATATCCAAGGCTAAACAACACTAGTGACTAGAGAAAAGCTGAAAGCCAAGTTGATTTAATTTTTGTTAATTTAAAAAATTAATTTTTTATTAATTTAATAAATTTAATTTTTTGTTAATAAAAGAACTGTATTGTTTTATTTTCTGTGTATGAGTAGTCTGCTTGCACACTTTTTTTTGTGTGTACCACACAAAGGTCAGAAGAGTGTACTGGACCTCCTGCAACTGGAATTACAGGTGGTTGGAAGCTGCCGTGAGGGTACTGGGAATTGAACCTGGCTCCTCTGGGAGAGCAGCCAAGGCTCTTAACTGCTGAGCCATCTTTCCTGCTCCATCATTTTTCTAGCCCTGTCTTTCTTTTCTTGTCTCTGCTTGTCAAAGGGTTTCTCTATGTTGCCCAGGCTGGTCTTTAAACTCCTGGGCTCAAACATCTGTCTTCAGCCTCAGCCTTCAGAGTAGCTGTGAGTACGGGATGGCCACCACTGGTCACCTGACTTGTCCTTGGTTACAAAGCTTGGCCTGGCTTGCTGTCAACAATACATTTGTCTCAGGGGCTGGAGAGATGGCTCAGAGGTTAAGAGCACTGGCTCACAACCATCTGTAACGAGATCTGGTTCCTTCTAGTCTGCAGGCATACAAGCAGGCACTATGCACATAATAAATAAATTTAAAAAATACATTTGTCTCCGTGCCTCTACATATAAGCAGTCCTCTTCACAGACTGTTACTCAGTTCTGGTAGTTCTGCTTCCTGAAATTGGTGCTCATGCATTCCCTTCTTCCTGCTCCCAGCAGAAACCTTGTGAGAAATGAGGAAGTCCTCCAGGCCAGAGATGAGTGGAATTAGTCCTTGGACGCTAAACCTGTGTTTGGGGCAGCTCCTCACATTCCAGAATCTTCCAACCAATCAACCCTAAACTTGCTCACCAACCCCAAACTTTCAAATTTCTCTACCAAAAAACTGTCACAGACTTCTAAACCAGGGTCTTGCCTGCTTATAGTGTCTGTCACTCCTGTCCTCTGAGCCCGAAAAGTTTGCTAGACATCAGTTCTCTTCTCCCCGCGCAGCACCTCCACATTAATTATCCTGCCAAGGAATTCCCACCTTCTCAGAAGAGAAACTTCCCAAAACCCTGGCTGGAGTGGCGGCAGGATTCCTAACCTGGAGGGAACTCCCATCTCAGGGCCCGCCACCCTTAGGTCAGGGCAGGGAGAAGTACTCCCAGCCAGGCATTGGCACCTATTGGCCTGCTTCATGAAAAGAATGCCTTTAATAAATCTGGAACGGATTTGCATCACTGCAACAAGGGAAGGGCTCTCGGATCTCACAAAGCTCCAAAGTTGAGTTGAGGGTGCCTCCATCCTTCCCCAACCCCATAGCTGGAAGTGGGGGTGGGGGACAGAGATGAGTGTGTGTGTGTGTGTGTGTGTGTGTGTGTGTGTGTGTGTGTGTGTTCGCACTCTCCACATACACAATTAAGATTCATTTAGTTGTGTGGTCTTCTCAAGTCCCCCTAGCAACTGCGTCTAGACCCTCCCGTCCTGGGGGTGCCTGCATCTTAGTAATTACTCCTGTGTTCATGAAGCACGGACAGTTCAGACTCTAATCTCAGCCTTGGCTCTCAGAATTCCACTCTACTCATGCTGTTTCTTAGAAAAGTCCTTTCCCGCCGGGCGGTGGTGGTAGCGGCCCACACCTTTAATCCCAGCAGTTGGGAGGCAGAGAGGCAGGTGAATCTCCGTGAGTTTGAGGCCTGGTCTACAAGAGCTAGTTCCAGGAGAAACCCTGTCTCAAAAAAAAGTCCTTTTCCATGCTGCATCAGCTAAATGCTTGCCAGGTCTTTAAGCCTACCCCAAAAGCAGCCTTTGCACTGGGCTTGGTGGCACACACCTGTAATCCTAGCCCTTAGGAGAGTGAGGTAGGAGGATTTGCATTTAAGACCAACCCGGGCTCTGTAGCAAATTCCAGGCCAATTATGGCTACATAGTGAGACCTTGTCTCAAATGCGGGGGGGGGGGGGAGGACCAGAATCAAGACCAGAATCCATCCCTGTGGAGTGCCTGGCAGGTGATGGAGATAACAGTGTGTGTGACCTTTATCAAGTCCTAGTCCCTCTGTAAATCTTGGCCTCCTCCCTCCCTCCTAGAGGAATCTGGATGAGATGACCCCCCAGGACTGCCTCCAGTCCCAACCCTGTGTAACTAGTGATTTCTTGAATTCTCAGCCTCTTTGATGACCCAACCTTGGGCAGGTATCGGGAGTCATCTGAAATCCTCCCACCTCATTTGAATTAGCTAATGAGGCAATCCTGCCAACTTGCCTGGAACCTCAAAGTGACAGATCTGGCAACATCAGGGCAACATGACACTACCCTAATGGGAAAGTGCCACTGCCCCAGGCTACTGAGAATCATGCCTGCTCAGAAAGCCTCAAATCCTCCTTTACAATCCCTTTTCCACAAGTTCACACTGTCTTTGAATACCGAAGGACAGGTGCAAGGCCTCCATGCTTTCTACTCCAGCCTGCAGCCATCTCCATAAACAGTTCATTCCTCCCCCAACATAAGGACCTGAGTACCTATCACAGAATGAGACTCTTCACCTTTCCAGCCGGACCCTTGGGCCACTGCTCCCTGCGCTGCCCATCCATGGGCTCCCATTACCCACTGAAAGTTCCTGGAATTAATGCCAGTCTGAAGCCAAGGTCTTCAGACTCAGATAGAATCCAACTTGCAATTCCAGTTCTGTTACACCCTAGGCGGGTAATCTTGGATGAGCTATTTACTTTCCTTGAGCTTTAGCCCATTAATCTATTAACAGAGCTACGAGGACTTGAGGGAGGAGGGGTAGTTTCCTGTAAAGTGCTTACTTAGCATGTTCAAGAGGCCCTGGGTTCAGTCTGTAGAACAAAACCAAAGAAAACACCAGAGTGACAGTTGTGGACGTTCTATAAGATTTATGAAAACACACATCAATGTAAGAATGTCAAATGTAAGCATTATTTCTATTGCCATTTGTCTTTTTTTCTCACAGGAAGCTGCTTAATATATTCTTTGACAGCTAGGTACAGAGATATGAAGCAGAATTTCTCTAAACAAAACCAGGAATAAATAATATTAATGAATGCAGCTGGGCATGGTAGTGCATGCCTTTAATCCTGGCACTTGGGAGGCAGAGGCAAGTGGACCTCTGTGAGTTTGAGGCCAGCCTGGTCTATGTAGCGAGTTCTGGGACAGCCTGAGCTACATGGTGAGACCATGTCTTGAAAAAAACAAATAGTAATAATAATGAAAAACGATGCCCTAAGCACCCAAGAAGGTTCGAGGCCCAGAGAGGTGACAGACTTTGCCAAAGGTCACACAGCAGCTGTAAGTTTGTTAGAGTGGCAGGTAACCAAGGGCAGGGTGTGAAGTGAAAGTGTCAGTAGAGGTCAGAGTAGAGATACCGAGCTGAATCCACAGACAGCTGAACAAGAGGCCCTTCCGCTGACATTGTCTCATTTCCCACGCCTAGCAACGCCTGGCATCTGCCTGTCTTTGGAACTGCTCCTCCTGGGTTCCCAGAAACACTAGGTAAATTTGTCTGTTTTTGACCAATAATCAGCCCCAGAGCTCGGCAAGTGTCTCCACACAACTTTCCCCTCAAGATTAGCTGGGTGTGAGCCAGGTAGTGGTGGCTCATGCCTTTAACCCAGCACTTGGGAGGCAGAAGACCAATCTCTGTGAGTCTGAGGTCAGCCTGGTCTACACAGCGAGTTCCAGGCCAATAAGGGCTACACATAGTGAGAACTTGTCTCAGAAACCAATCGAACAAATAGAAGTCTCCCTTTTTTGGCGGGGGGAGGGGGTAGAAGTAGGTTTTTTTTGAGACAGGGTTTCTCTGTGTAGTTTTGGAGCCTGTCCTGGAACTCTCCCTGTAGACCAAGCTTCCTCAAACTCAGAGAGATCCACCTGCCTCTGCCTCCGAGTGCTAGGATTAAAGATGAGCGCCGCCACCACCAGAAAGAAATCTCCTTTCCTGTTTACCATCAGTTTACTTGTTTTTGTGGTTCTGAGGGTCAGAGATTGAACTGCTTGTGCTACATATATTCCAAGCCTCAGGTTGGTGCCCTCCTTCTTTAGATGCCCAGCTCCTCTAAATAACGCCTCAGATAGATGCCCTCAACAAGGTTCTCTCTTGGGACCTTGCTGTGGGGACTCTGAATCCTGCTACCTGAGGTACATGTGGCATGGATGTAAATCAAGGATCAGCATCTTTGAATACAGCTTGCTTCTCCTGGAGACCCTAAGAGAAGCTTGATATGTGTCGTTTAGTATCTTTCCGAAGAAAATAATCTGACATGGGTTCTTGACCTGCAATGAAGTAAGAAGTCCCCAGTAATCTTATGAAATGTTTTTAATTCTGTTTTGGTGGATTTGTTTCATTTTTCAGACAGGGTCTCACTACTTAGCCCTGGAAGGCTTACATCTTGTTACTTGTTACATAGACCAGGCTAGCCTCAAACTCTGCCTCTTGAGTGCTGGGACTGGAGGAGTGTGCCAACGCGCCAGGCCTTTTTTTTTTTTTTTTTTTTGAGACAAGGTCTCATATAGCTCAGGCTATCCTCACCTTCACTACATAGCTGAGGCTAGCCTTTAACTCCTGCTAACCTTCAGAAATGTCTTTGGCTGTGCTTAACCCCAATCAGAGAAGCTAGAGCTACTAGAACTGGACCTGTATGTTAAGCTTCTTGTTGGAGCCCCCCGCCAACTCCTTTTTCTTTCTCCTGTTTCCTTTGATGAAGGAATTGCTATATTGCTCAGGCTGGTGTTAGACTCTTGAATTCAAGGGGTTTTCCCCTCAAGCCTCAAGTCCTGGGACTACAGCTGTGTGCCACCACTCCTGACCATGACTCTTTCTGTAGGCTGTTCCATTGTTTTTATAGCTCCACTCCATCTCCACCTATGCTCAGGAACTCGTCTTCACGTACAAAGTCTGTGTCCATCCACTTTATGGCAGGGTTATCATTTCAGTATAACCTCACGTACCCCAGGCTGTCTGCCTGCCTCCCCAATGAGCACATGCCTGAGCTGCTTTGAGATCCGCAGCAGAAAATCTGGCTTAGGCATCCACCTGAACGTGGGACTTCACTGACACCTCAGTCTTTTAATTTAAACACATTCTAACTTTGTGTGCGTGTGGGGGGGTGCCACCATTCTAGATTCCTCAACTTCTAAAATGTTATAGTAAAACTCTTTGATGTCAAGATCCTATGACTGTGGCCTCTATGAATCCAGAGTTTCAAACCTTTTTTATGTGTGTTTAATGAATTTTGTGGTTGACATGGTAACAACAGCCAGTGCCCCTTGGCCTGAGGTTTTGTGTTTGTTTTCCTATAAATTGCGTCTCAAATCTGGGGTTTCTTCTGTGGCTTCCACTAAAGGCAGAAGAAGGAGATGACTAGAAAAAGAGGGAAATTTCCATTCTTCCTGGGGCCACAGGGCAATCCACCGCTAAACCTCCCAGCACTCAGTTCACCCACCCTATCTCCCTCAAGCCCTTTATCTAGCTCTGGTGTCTGAGAAGAAACAATCTCCCTGCCTGTGCCACAGTCCAGTGGAAGAGAGTTTAGTGAGGGACTGACTGATGTTGCTGAATGGGTAACAGGGGAGGGAGGGTTAGGCCAGGCAAGGATCCAGGGGAGGGAATGCAGAGATTCCCTAGGGAGCTCTGTAGCCTTCCCCAGAGATGAGGAAGGAACAGAGACCGGAAGTGGGGGTGTGGGTAAGGGCACTTAAGGGATGGGGGAGCAGTATTGTATTGTGGGCCTGAAACTGGGTTTCCGGTGATTGACCCGCTAGTGACAAGGGAACTCCAGCCTCATGCCCCGGGGAATGTATGGTTCAGTCAGACCCTATCCTTTGACTGTTTATCCCCTGCCTGAGTCAGACTCCCAGAAAAACTTATGGAACCTGGTCTAAAAAAGCCCTTCCTGTGGGGGCTTTCTGGCCAAGAAAGAAGGGAACCAGGACTGGTAAAGCATCACACTGGGGGTTAGAGCAAAACAGAGGTGCTTCCAGTCCAGGACTGTTCCTACATTCCGAAAGATTTCAAAATGTTTCCCCAACTTCATTGTTTCTGAAGAGGATGGCGTGCCCCAGGCCACTTCCTAGGAGCAATCTGGACACACACACACATCTCCAGCCCTTCCGGCAGAACAGTTCAGCACAGGGCTGAAGCTGCCAAACCCGATTTTCCGGTGGCTGCCCAAAGCTGGCTAAAGCAGGAAGCCCTCCTCCTGGCATGTACCCCTCAGGCTACCGTTCTCCCTCCCCCCCCTCACCTGATTCCCTGCCTGGGCTATGCCTTCTGCACCTGTGCCAGCTGTCCCAGTGTGCCACCACTTCCTGCTCCACCTGCTTACCATCTCCCTTGGGCTGCTTCCCCAGCATCATAAGGTGTGGGCCAGTGCCACCCCCCTCTGGGCTTTGGTCTTCCCATCTCCAGATGGAGAACAGCGGCCTTCCCACAGAGCAGCTCAGGGGGAGGGGTCTGAAAGTGGATGTGCCTAGCAGAGGGCCCTGCGTCTGTTTGGTGGGTGGGTGTGGGGTTGGGTACACAGCAAGGGTATGAGCAGGAAGCACTGCTTGTGGAAATCTCTAGGTGGAATTGCTGGAGTGAAGGGTGCTTCCTCTGGGCTCCTTATGTTAGCTAACCTGTGAGAGATGGAAGAGAAGAGAGCGAGAAAAAGACAGTCGTCATCCTTGAAGCTGCCAGGTTCCCAGAGTCCTGCCTCCCATGGAGGAAGACCTCTCATTGTCTTCACCCACCTCATCTCCAGCACCTCCCTTAGACCCAGCAAGTGCTACTGAGTCAGAGCTGCAGACTGAGCAGTTGCAGACCGGCCAGGTCAATCCCCTCAAGCCAGTCCCTTGCTCCAGGTTGCCTCATAGCTCAAGCTCCTTCCTCTAGTCTGGGAATCATCTCTGTGTTCTCGGCCTCCAAAGAACTCCAGAGGGGCAAAAGAGTGAGTTGCACCCAATCATCCAGAAGGGCCACCTAAACTGAAGGAGCTGGTACCTCTGGCTGTTGCTTTCTCTGAGAGCCCAGAGAGGGAGGAGAATTGGGAACCTGGAGGAGGAGGGGTAATGGAGGAGAAGTCATTGCGGATGGAGCTAAAAATAGCTTGAAGAGATGATGTCATCGAGTTTCCTCTGCTTATCACCCCCCTCATACACATACATAGAAACACATACACACACTCAAAGACACAGATACACACAGAGACAATAAGCAAAGGCACTTATGCATGCACTGCACACAGTGATATTGGGGAGGGAGTTATTTGGGCCTCAGGGCTGCAAGGATAGGAAAGTCTGGTGAGTGTGTCTACATGTATCTGAGTTTGCATGAGTATGATAGCATGTATCTATGTTTATATGCTTGTGTTCTTGTGTCTGGGTGCATTTATGTTTGTGTCTGTGTATGGGCATGCCTCCTGCAAGGGGGTGGGTTGGTACCTATTGCATTCTTATCAGTGCTGATCTCTGTTTATAGTATGTGCCTAAATACATGCATTCATTTGCTAATTATGCTGTATATATGTGAGTCCACTTATATTTACATGACTACATTTTTTATCATGTGTTTGTTATGTGCAGACCCATTATAGGCCTTGGACACCAGCCCAGTCCTTTTCTAGGTGCAATTAATGTCCACACCAAGTATCCCAGCACTCTCTGGACCCAGTATAACTGTGAATTATCTTCCCTAGCACTCCCCTCAGGATCCCATGCTCTGGCAGGCTTATAGTAGATGTACATAATGACATTAGCCAGACTTCTTAAACCCCAGAGGATAGGCCACCAAAAGTCCTAGGGATTTTACTCCTGCTCCCCAGTCCTCACACTAGCCCATCCTCACATCCTCCAATTCCCACGCTAGCCCATGCACAAATCGACTCATTAGAGACAAAGACACTCACAATGTTACTACACAACCCCACAGAAACCTAGTTAAACCCTATGATACATGGGCACACACTCAGAAATCCAAATGGAAAATCCCCAGGCCAGACAGAGTGCAACACCCTCCCCTGTTCCTGGGCTCAAACTCAGTCTTGTTCCGCCCCCAAGTGCCCCAGCTCAGCTGGCAGTCCTGGAAAACGCTGACCTCAGAGGATGGCTGGGGGCTGAAGGTGACATGTCCTTCTACACTAACCATTCTGCACCCCTTCCCTCCTGCAGGCTGCCCCCTCCCCCTTCTGACCTTCATTCTCAGCTGAGCCAACACCTCTTTGGTTTGCCTCTGCCCTCACAGCCACTCCTTGACTCCCCGCAGCTGACAGCAGAGGCACATTCAGTTACAAAGGCATATCAAGTCACATATGCCTTAATGTTCCCATTCCCTTGTCACACACAGGAGCAGTCACACACACTGACCAGCACCGGCATACCTCATGCTAGAGCATTTGTGGGGTTCTGTCTTTCATCTGGTTTCTCTCTTATCTGTGCCTTCTTGTTCTTTCCAAGATGCCTAGTGCCCATGGGAGTGTAAGTCAGGACAGCCCCTTACCTCACAGGGCAGATTAAAATGCTGAGGACAAAGATGGGTTTGTCTGGCTGACCTTGTCCTGTCCTTCCACTGTCTAACTGTGGTCCACAGCACTAGCTCAGAAGCTCACCCCTAAGCATCTCCAGCCCCGACCCTACCGTCCTGTCCTGCATAGTTGGAATGCTTCGGAATGGAGAAAGACAGCTTAAGCAGAATGATTGTATTTGCTGTTCACCACCAACAGGCCCTCTAGAAGAGCAGGTCCAGTGCAAGCCAAGCTTCTGGGCATTTCTAGAGGATCAGAAAGCCCCCAGGTTGACAGAGGTGTCTGAGTACTGGAGAAAGAAAAGAGAAGGAAGAATATTTAAAAAAAAAAAAAAAGGCAGTTGTGCAAACTGGGGAAGGTAACTCAGTGAAGCCCTAGTTTTTTAAGGACCTGAAGTCAATCCCAGAATCCAGGTAAAAGGCTGAGCATGGCAGCACATGCTTCTAATCCCAGGCTTGGGGAGGCAGAGACACAGATTCCTCCTGTTGGACGGTCAGCTAACATAGCCTACTTGACAAATTCCAGGCTGGTGAGAGACCTTGTCTCCTAAAAAGGTGCATGGCATCCAAGGTTGTTCTTTGGGCTATACATGCAGGCATATACACGTGCATACATGTGTACATGTACACACACAAAGAAAATAGGCATGTGTGAAAACCCCATAGCTTCCCCCACCTCCCTCAAGCTCTCCATTTCATAGCCATGTCGTTTTTCATTAAGGCTCTCAGCATTTGGTGATGTGTGCCTTCAAGACGCTGCCTTGGATGGAATTTCACAAATTGCCCTTTACAGCGTGTAAGCAGAACAGATACTTCTGTTTTTCAAATCACAGATCCCTCAGCCCAGACTCCCCAACTAACCTTGCGGTGAGAGGATCCACACACTGGTGGAAGTAGTGTTGTTGGTGTCATTGATGTTTGTGGCAAGATTGGTGGTAGTTGGGCCTCGGGGTTTCTGCCGGTATGTTCTGCGGCTATACTTGAACATTCTGGAACACCTGCGCCGGGACCCACCCATACCTGGCCTTCGGTATGGAGAACTCATGCCCCGAGGCCGAGGGGCACGGACAAGCTGAGAGGGCCTCATGACTGCAAAGAGCTTCTGAGGGGTTCTGTTGACCAGGCAACTGAGGTCTCTATGACATATGGAGCCTGCCTAAGGGTGATGCTCTTTGTTACAGGTTTGTCCAATCCCCCACCCAGACATAGCTCAGACTTCCTCACAGTACCCTTTATGGAGAGCCAGACAACCACAGTTTGATCTCTTAGGGACAGGAACTCTGGTGGGGTAGGGGAAATCACTTGGTTACTTTCCTTCATCCACATTAATAATACCAACAATTTACTGTGTGCCAGATACTAAGCTTAGTATTTCACAAACTTGATTTCATTGACTACCACAGCCCTGTGAGGAGATTCTATCAATAATCTTATTTATAGAAGTTAATTCTCATTCTTCCCAGTAGTTAGAGATTTAGAAAGTCATTATAAACACTGAATTAACAAATACTGAAGATGGGTGTAGTAGTACAGGCCTTTGATCCCAGCACTTGGGAAACAGAGGCAGGAGGATCTCTGAGAGTCTAAAGTCAGGCTGGTCTACACACAGAGCAGCAGTTCTCGACCTGTGAGTCGAGACCCCTTTGGGGGTCAAATATCAGATATCCTGCCTATCAGATATTCACATTATGATTCATAACAATAGCAAAATTACAGTTATGAAACAATGAAAATAAGTTTATGGTTGGGTCACCACAACATGGGAAACTGTACACTAAAGGGTTCCAGCATCAAGAAGGTGGAGAACCATAGACAGAGAGAGTTCCAGGTCAGCCTATGACTATATAGCGAGACCCTGCCTCAAATAAACAATAATACTGAATCACTCATTACTTCTGAGAGATACACAGGTTCCTCTGACTCCCTGGTCATAATATTTTTGCCAGACTATCAATGCATAATCTGGTTTTATGTGTAGAGGCTATTTATTTGTTTCTTTTTGTTGTTGTTGTCCTTTCTGTTTTGTTTTGTTTTGATTTTTCAAGACAGGGTTTCTCTGTATAACCCTGGCTCTCCTGGAACTCGCTCTATAGATCAGGCTGGCCTTGAATTACAGAGATCCTCCTGCCTCTGCCTCTGGAGTGCTAAGATTAAAGGTGTGTGCCATCACCACCTGGCTACTGTTGCTTTGTTTTTAAGAAAAAGTCTTGCTTTGTAGCCCAGACCAGCTCATAACCTACTACAGCAATCCTCCTGCCTTAATCTCTCAAGAGCTAGAAGTAATGAACCATTATCCTCCAGTGAGTCATCTTATGTAATATGTAGTGTTGAGTCTTCAGCACTCAGTTCACAAGCAACAGCAATGTAACTGTCTGAATCGAGGTTCGCTAACAAAGCTGAACCGGTGGTACAAGCCTTTAATCCTGGAAGGTCAGGTAGGCCAGGTATCTAACACATCTAACAAACGCATATCCTCTAAAGTATATCTCAACTTTCTTGTGCATAGGAATACTAGATAAAAGGGCCGGGCGGTGGTGGCGCACACCTTTAATCCCAGCACTCGGGAGGCAGAGGCAGGCGGATCTTTGTGAGTTCGAGACCAGCCTGGTCTACAAGAGCTAGTTCCAGCGCAGGCTCCAAAGCCACAGAGAAACCCTGTCTCAAAAAAACAAAAACAGCTGGGCGGTGGTGGCGCACGCCTTTAATCCCAGCACTCGGGAGGCAGAGGCAGGCGGATCTTTGTGAGTTCGAGACCAGCCTGGTCTACAAGAGCTAGTTCCAGCGCAGGCTCCAAAGCCACAGAGAAACCCTGTCTCAAAAAAACAAAAAAAAAAAAAAAAACACAAAAACAAAAAAACAACAACAACAACCAAAAAGGAATACTAGATAATAGTAGCTCAGCACCACTAGGGCCACTTGGGCTGGCAACATCATTAATGACATAATAATTATCCAAAAAAAAAAAAAAAAAAGAAAGAAAGAAAAGAAAAGAAACTAAAACATTTGAATAAAAAATATTGGTAGTAATTAGACTGCTGGGCAAACATTGGTTTATAAGAGCTGAAGCATGGGATCCCTCCTATTCAAGACAGCTCAGCTGGAAACGTGTGTCAGGCACTCAGGACTCTTACCTCTGTGAACATCCTCTGTGAATAATTGCGAAAGTGACACAAGACTTGGTCTCGTGGTCACAAATGGATGTGGTGACTAGGTGAATTCACAGATATGGAGTCTGTCTTTTTTGTTTTTGGTTTTTGGTTTTTTGAGACAGGGTTTCTCTGTGGCTTGGAGCCTGTCCTGGAACTAGCTCTTGTAGACCAGGTTGGTCTCGAACTCACAAAGATCCACCTGCCTCTGCCTCCCGAGTGCTAGGATTAAAGGCGTGCACCACCACCGCCTGGCCAGATACCACCGCCTGGCCAGATATGGAATCTGAATGATGAAGATTGGCCATAGAAGGAAAGCACCTTGGTGAGGTATAGTCATAGAATCAGCGGCAGCTGAGGTGCAGATCCAGAGCTCAGGGCACTCACCTTTCGCTATCCTATGCTCATTTACGTGTTTATTCAGGATATTTCATAACAACCAGGGACATGGAGGAATGTGAACTCCCAGAGCTCTTCCTGAGATGGAAAAGAAAGCCCTGTGGAAAGAGGGGTAAGAGCTATAACCCTGGTTTTACCTGTTCTTGTAGGAAGCAGACAGGAAAGTTAGGTCTTCCAGGCCTTGCGCTAAGGGGAACTTCGGATTTGCCCATTTCTCCACACCTTAACCCTGACCCTCTCCCTTCCATCACCTTCCTGTACCTCCAGTCCTTCAGGAACTTCAAGCCCCAGATTGTGGGGCCTCACCATCCCCCACTTTGCTCTCCTTAACTTTTAGCCTCTGTATCTATGAGCCCTCTGCCCTCATTCAGACTCTGGGTCAAAGCCTCCTGCCTGCCTCCTTAAAAGACTCCATTAAAGTTTAAGATAGGCTGGGCGGTGGTGGCGCACGTCTTTAATCCCAGCACTCGGGAGGCAGAGGCAGGTGCATCTCTGTGAGTTCGAGGCCAGCCTGGTCTATAAGAGCTAGTTCCAGGACAGGCTCCAAAGCCACAGAGAAACCCTGTCTCGATAAACCAAAAAAAATAAAAATAAAAAATAAAGTTTATGGCCTGGAGGGATAGCTCAGCCGTTAAAGGCTAGGCTCACAACCAAAAATATAAGAGTTCGGTTCCCAGCACCCACGGCTGTCCCTCCAGGTACAAAAAAAAAAGTTTAAGATAGGCTGACAGGCTGAGTTCTGCCTCTCACAAGTTATGTGAGCCCAATAAGTGCTTAAGATTTCTGGGCTTCTGGTT